>CAHIKZ030003794.1:860000-877500 GCA_903632075.3 Acanthosepion pharaonis
CAATATTTACTGGCCTGAATATCCGAGAAATTTTCATAGAAAATATGCGTCCTCTGACAGGAATCGAACCTGTATCCTATACGGAACCGTCATATAGCCTGACATGCCTTTACCGATTGCGCCACAGAGGAGCATTTGTTTAGCAAGATCGGATTTACTGTCTTTTAAACTACAATTCTCCATGATTTTCTCTCATATAGTCATATCTACTCAATGCGTATCCAAATGTAAACAAATGACGTCACACATTATGAAATGGACAAAGTCCGACAATTTTTTTAAGACATTTTAAGTATATATATATATATATATATATATATATATATATATATATATATATACTTGTGTATTTAGGCAGCAATTCTTCATTTATACGATTATGATTTTTATTTATTTTTTCTTGTCTTCGAAGAAGTGTTTTCTTGTCTAAATATCTATTTACAGTTATACTGATCTTTAATTTTCCGAACACAATCAGCACGTGGCCGTGTTCATAGTTAATTTTCCGAACACAATCCACGCATGCCAACTATAAACAAGAAGAATGTCCCCTTACGGAACTGTGTTCCTGATCAAACCAAGCTCATAAATAATTACGTTGGTCACACTACTACATGCCTATCCAGACGACTTAGGTTACATCTATCAGACAACATCTCCATCAAAACCCATTTAAACACACACATAAACTTACCAGACTGCATCCGAAACGTACCAGTAGGAAATATAAACATAATAACCTCATCCGCATAAAAAAAATATTAAAAATAATGGAAGCATTAATAATAAAAAAAAAAAGGCCATCACTCAATAATATTAATTACGAACACGGCTACAATATGCTGACTGTGTTCGGAAAATAAAACATGCTTATTACTCTAGATACATACACACAACTCATACATCCAGTTAAAAAGTAAAAAAAAAAATCCTTGGTAATGGCTAAAAGTATAGCCGAAAGCCCTCGGAATTACAAAACATTTGGACAGTTTTTACACACTCTGTGTCCAATAAAGAAAACACTTGTTCGAACACGAGAAAAATTAAATAAAAATTTTAATCGTAGCAACTTGTCTGTCGTCTTTAATGAAATATATATATATATATGTGTGTGTGTGTGTGTGTGTGTGTGTGTGTGTGTGTGTGTTTGAGCTTGTGTGTGTGATAAAATTTAGTTTTAAGGTATGCTATATTTATGGATTAAAGTGCTCAATATCAGGAATTGAGCGTATGTAAATATAAAAGTGGACATTGAAATCAACACCCAGTGGCGACCGTCTGTTGCGTGCTTTTATGCAATTGTCAGGTTATAATTATTTACCTGCTGCCCCACGCAGCAAGATGTGGCACAAGGCCGAGTTTAATGCTGGGTATCCGAGCCCGTAGACTCGGGCAAAAATTCCCTACAGACAGTGTAAAAACAGAGTCAGTTTCCCGAGACGAGACTCCGCCCCTCGGCAGAGCCTCGTCTGGGGGATACCCTCTGACATAAGCAAGGTAAATATAACTGTCAGGTTATATGCGTTGTGTTTTTTCTCGACTATTTTTATATACAGGTCAGTGATGCATTGTGGGTAGTCTGTTGTATTGTTCGAACGTTTATTTTGTTGCACAGTAACGGTTACATTTCGAATTATTCTAGTAGCCATGGGTGGAAATAATTGTGGATTCGGATGCAGTTTTTTTGGCTATTTATAGTGTTGTTTCTTAACTTTTCTATTTAAAATTCAAAACTTTTTGAAATTCTACGTACGATGAATTGAATCGTTATTACGAATCCAATGAAATAAATTAAACCATGAAATATTAGTGTTTGAGCCTTTTATATTATATAAAAAGAGAGAGAGAGAGAGAGAGAGAGAAAAAGAGAAAAAGAGAGAGAATTGCGTATTAAAAATTCTCGGGTTTTCATTAGTAAATGAAGAGTGTGTCCTTAGACATAAAATTTAATGTTTGCCATTATATATATATATATTGGTACCTCCACTGATTTGCCAAAATATAGCATACATTGAAAAAATGCAGTTTTTATTATTAAATTATATTTTTTTTCATCATTTTTAGAACGTTCGAAATTTTAGCTAAAAATCTTGTTTTTATGTTTTGTTTTGTTTTGTTTTGTTTCTTTGGGTTTTTTGGGATTTTTTTGTTTTTTGTTTTTTGCGTTAGCACAGTGTGACCAAAGATTATTATTGTAAATGTTAACGTCTTTTTTACTGAGATTTAGAAATTCTTAAAAAATCGTATATTTGTCTGATTTTAATGAAACGTTCAAATAAATGAAGTTGTTTTTAAAATGTGTTTCTTAGATAATCTTAGTGAAAATATTTAATTTATATAATTTTATGAAATTTCGTGAAATTCAATCTTGTCTCACTTAAAGGCAGAATGATTTGGAGAATTTAAATCATGTTTTTTTTTATTTATTTATTTTGTAAATTAGAGCCCACCGAGTTACAGAAAATCTACCTTGAAACGTAAAATAAAAAAAAACAATAAAGGTAAAGCATTTTCTAATTAAAAAAAAAGCTTTTAATTTCTTTTATAAATAAGATAAATATATTATAAAATATAAAATATATTTATTGATCATAAATGAAAAAACTTAGTACAATTCAACGAACACAGATAATTAAAAAAATAATTTTGAATTTTTTTGTGTGTGTATAAACTTGCCGATTTTTTAAATACGGATGTCCATACACGACATTATCAGAAACAAAGAGCGACTACAATAGTAAATTTAAAGCCAAAGTGCCTAAAATTCAATAAAATATTAGATGAGGGAGAATATTTTCCTAAATTATTAGGATTACTGGGTCAATTTGTGAAGTAAATTTTACAGGTATATCCACCGTAGAAATTTATTAGATAACAATAGATAATTTATTAGATGCAAGCTGGCAACACGTAAAATAAACAGCTACCACCATGTTAAAAAATGCATTTCTCCGATAATTTAAATTTAAAGTAATTAATATTTGTTTCAAATCATATTGAACTTTAAATCAGGGAATATTCCTTAAATAAAGTTTCAGAAAAGTATATTTTATTTTCGAGAGATTTTTTTTTTTATAAAGTGAATTACATTGCGATGACGGAAGGCTAAAAATGGCGCTAAAATCAGCGATGTTATTGATTTCAAAAGGAAAACTCCTTCCAGACAATTTAAATTCATTTAGAAATACAGCAAATTATTCTGCATATTGGAAATATTAAATTTAATCTATTAGCTTGAAATTAAAGCTAAAATAAGATTGAAGAAAGATTTTTCATTTATAAATTAAATTCATTTGAAACATTGGGTATCTTTGGAAGTATATATATATATATATATATATATATATATATATATATATATATTATTCAAATGTAACGAGAACGAAAAGAATATAAATTCAAACGTTCATAGCATTAATTTAAAAGAGTGCTTAATACCAAGAGTAGAACAATAGTTATTTATTATAAAGATGTTAGATACGGACAGACATTCTCCTCCATTTTTGTTTAGATGCGAATGCATCTTGACAGATGAGGAACAAAGATGGTAGGCTTGTTTTTAAGGTATGCTATATTTATGTGTTGAAGTGCTCAATATCAGGGATAGTGTGTATGTAAATATTAAAGTGCACATTGAGGTCAACACCCAGAGGCGACCGGCAGTTTCATGCTTAAACGCAATCTTCAGGCTATCTGAGGATTATGTTTAGGCCTGAAGCAGGAGATCGCTACTGGTTGTAGACCTCAATGTCAACTTATATATATATATAATTAATATAATTAAAACTTAGCTGATTGATGTTACCTTTAGCATCCTAACTCCAGAGATCCGTAAAAAGACTCTCTTCAGTGGGTAACAGCAATTGACTGCTCACATTTCGCGATTTTTGCCATAATTTCATGGGGATGATAGTTAAGTAGCTCCCCCGTTCCTCAGTTTTTGAATACAGAATTGATCTTTTCCTCGTCTAGCTACTAACCAAAGCTTTAGAGCCCAGACTACACTATTATGTAACCCAAAGGTGGGTGGAGGTAAGAAGTGATGAAATCGTGCCTTCCCCAAGGGTAAAAGTGCGAAAATGAACGCAACTGACTAAGACGGAATTTGAACTCGGTACGCACATTCCGTTTTCAGAGTTGATAATCGTTACGATACCGCTTATTTGGCGATACTTATTGCAAATCCAACTAAAACTTTTATTGGTTGTGTTGACAGTTGTAGAGGAGAAATTCATTAAATAAATAAAAATTAAATTAAATTAAATAAAAATAAATAAAAATAGAATAAAAATAAAAAATAATAAATTAATAAAAATAAAATAAAAAATAAATCAAATAAAATAATCTGGATGAGAAATTACTCAGTATTAAACAAAACATTATAAATTTTTATGTTTTCTTTTTTTATATTTGTTATTCATTTTTCATTTCATTTGAAAATATTTTTAAGCAATTTCAAAAGAACGGTTTTCGGTCTTAATTACGCAATCTTAGGTAAAAAGATATTTTTAAGTTTCCAATTTTTCCTGTCTAATCTTACAATACTTTCGTCATGTTTCTTCTTCTTCTTCTTCTTCTCTTTCTTCTTCTTCTTCTTCATCTTCTTCTTCTTCTTCTTCTTATTATTATTATTATTATTATTATTATTATTAAATGTTTCTTTTCCCAATGATTATAAACTATTTACCTTCGAAAAATAAAAGTATACTTATATTTTTCTTACCTGATCTTAGAGATTCATAATATTCCTTTTTTATTTGATTTTTTAATTCGTTTTTTCTTTAATATTATTTTTATTTTTTCATTTATGTACTGCAAACCAATTTCGTGGTTTAGAAAAAAAAGGCATTATTTAATAATAGTCAGCAACAATTTTGGAAATTAATTCTAACGCGTTTCTACGAAGATATTTCTTTTATCAAAAATGACTTAAAAGGATTTGTCATGAAAATAAATTAGACGGACAAGACAAGAAAATAATCTCTCTCTCTCTCTCTTTCTCTCTCTCTCTTTCTCCTATTCCCACCACTCCTCTCTCTGTATCTCTTTTATTTCTATCTTTTGCCACCCCCACGCTACTGTGATCACTTCGCTCTTTCTCAATCTCGACTCTCTCTAACGTTTCTATCCAGTCACTTTCTCTTTCACCCTTTCTCTTTTCACTTTCTCTCTCTCTCTTGATATTTATCTCTCAGATAGATAGGTAGGTAGAGAGAGAGAGAGAGAGAGAGAGAGAGAGAGAGAGAGAGAGAGAGAGAGAGAAATATGTAGTGGAGGCTGAAAAATACTAGTTCCTATACAGGAACCGTTCCCCAAACAAATTCTGACTTTTGGTCTTTGTATTAGAATTGATGGTCGAGCCGAGAACTTTTCAGTACTTTCTCGTACATCATGATCATGATCATGATCACCAACGCCGACGCCACCATTATTTTATATATATATATATATATATATATATATATATATATATATATATATATATATATATATATATATATCAGTGGGCACTGACAGTCTGTTTCATGGTTAAACGCAATCGTCGATGTCGACTTTTATATTTATTTATGTCCTATCATAAATATAGCATAAATATACCTTAAAACTATATTTATCATATATATATATATATATATATATATATATATATATATATATATATATATGTAGTGGAACCTCGTGTCACTAAAGCTTCGCTTCAGATCACGAACAAATCGCTTCACAAATAAATTTTCACAAAAAGATCATCTCGGATGACGAAACGCTCAAAACGAAGAAGACATGGGCCAACAAGCCGGGATTATTGGCGGGAGAGTGACAGTTTCGTTGTAGATTTCGCTCTATACAGCTACCTGTACGAATTCGTCGTACCTTCTCTTGGATGTCATTATAGTGTGTGTGTGTGTGTGTGTGTGTGTGTGTGTTGTTTTGTTTTTTATAAATTTTTAAATAAGGTATCATGGGACCAAAGAAGAATAATGATAAAATGATGCTCAAAATTATTAAGTTAAGTTTTCGTCCATAATTTATCTGTTTAGTACTGTGTCTATCTTTTATTTTTGTTAGATTTAGTGGTTTTTCTTTTTTTGGGGGGGTGCAAATCTTTCGGGTCCAGAAGATTTTGAAGAGCGTGGAACCACCTCTTAATTGTGGTTGCCCCCAGGGTGGTAGCATGTGTTAGGGTACTATTTATGGTTAAATTGTGAATATCCAAACAAAAATAAAAATAAAAGAAAACATTAAGAAAGTATAAAATTACATTTTTATTTAAAAAATGCAAGCAATACAGTTTTATAGCAAAATTAACAATACATTTTTTAAAAAATGACAATCAACACATTTTATAGTAAAACAGAAGACATGGCAAGCAATGTGAAAAGAAAATTGCTTTGATTAATCCAATTTCTTGTAAGGAGAAACAGGTTTTCATACTTTATTTGATCTTGTAAGATTGTTTGTAAAAAAATGCAGCTAAGTAATTATAATTTAATCATGAAATAATGTCATTCTCTTGAATTAATTTTATGGATTTTGTATATTTAGATTTCAGGATTAAATCGCTCCTATTGGTTGATATACCGCAAAAGAAAAGACAACGAGTGTTAGACTTGTAACTTGGTGATTAGCACATCCATCTACGGCTTCTGAATAGTTCCATTCTATGCAGTTTGGTCACAAGGCTTGGGTCAAACGGTAGTATGGTTAACAAGTACTTTCCGCACGCTGGGATCGCCTTCCCAGTCCGATAATATCAAAGTCATCACCCTGACAAATCAACCCTGTATTGAGATTCGTATACGGATCTCATAGACTGAAAATCTACGTTAAGATACACAGATGACACAGTACTGATAGCAAACACAGAAATGAAATTACAAAATCTCCTACAGAAGGTAGTGTCAGAGAGTGAGAAGAAGTGACTAAGCATAAACTACAAGAAGAAGGAGTGCATGATCATCAGTAAAAGGATGAGCCCGAAATGCGATTTGCAGGTCGGCAACACTAGAATCAAGCAGACGCGGAAGTTTAAATATCTGGGAAGCGTTTTGACAGAGGACGGTAAGTGCGACACAGAGATCCGTAGACGTATCGGGATGGCCAAGGACACATTCCAAAAGCTTTGCAGAGTACTGAGAGACAGTACTTTGGTAACGAACAAAAGAATACTGAACTGTTATGTAACATCTGTTCTTTACGATTTCCTCAAAGATGAAGAAGAGACTCGAGGCGACAGAGATGTGGTTCTACCGAAGGATGCTGAAGATATCATGGACCGAGCGTGTGAGCAACGATGAGGTCTTAGAGAAGTTGCAAACAAGGAGGAGGCTTATACTTAACAGCAGGAAGAGGCAGCTGAAGTTTCTGGGACACATAATGAGGAAGGAGGGCCTGGAGAATCTGATACTCACGGGTCGAATAGAGAGAGAGAGAGAGACACGGGAAAACAACGTGTGACATACCTGGCGGACTTAAGCAAGTGAATCACACATCGTGGTCTGGGGGAAGAAACAGAGGGAAGGAACTTGTTGAGAGCTACAAGGGATAGAGGGAGGTGTGGAGAACCATGATGGCCTATGTGCTGAAAGAAAAGAAGTTATTTTTTTTACTGGGTGATATCTTTTTTCGAGACTAGTATGCAAACACACTCAAAAATACAAAAGGATATTCAACCTTTACAGAGGCGATTTTCAGAGTATTAGATGTTCTACCAGGTTTCATTATTGGCGGCCACAATCTTAATATAAAATTGTAGATGACACAGTGTTGATAGCAGACACAGGAAGTAAGCTACATTCACTCCTACAGAAGGTGGTAGAGGAAAGGGAGATGAAAGGACTAATCATCAATTGTAAGAGGACACAATAAGCAATAAAATTTGACTCTCTGGCAGTACTTAATTGGGAGAAACCGCGGTATCAGAAAGGTTGGTTTTCTAAGTAGATTATATATATATATATATATATATATATATATATATATATGAAGAAATATAGTTTTAAGTTATGCTATATTTATGGTATATGTGCTCAATATCAGAGATAGAGCGTATGTAAATATAAATATAAAAGTGAACATTGAAGTCCACACTCAGAGGCGACAGACCTGATTGCGTTTAGCATGATAAAGTCTGTCGCCATTGAATGTTGAGTTCAATGCTCACTTTTATATATATATGTGTGTGTGTATATTTGAATGTGTATGTATTTATATATATATATATATATATATATATATATGCATTCATGCATATATTTATCTATATATTTGTATTTATATATATATGTCTTTATATATATATTTATATATATATATATATATATATTTGTATTTATATATACATATATATATATTTATATATATATATATATATATATATATATTTCTATATTTATATTTATATATATGTATTTATATATAT
The DNA here is from genome assembly GCA_903632075.3 of Acanthosepion pharaonis. Lineage (NCBI taxonomy): Eukaryota > Metazoa > Mollusca > Cephalopoda > Sepiida > Sepiidae > Acanthosepion > Acanthosepion pharaonis. The sequence goes on from CAHIKZ030003794.1 coordinate 868,420, forward strand.
GTATTTAAATATATATTTATATACATGTATATATATATATATATATATATATATATATATATATATATATATATACATACATTTGTATTTATATATATATATATATATATATGCATTTATATATATATGTGTGTGTGTGTGGGTGTTCATATATAATATTTATAAAATTAATATATTCTATGAATGTCAAATACACGTTAACTAGAAGCCAGATGTATTTTTTCTTAGAAAAATTATAAACAATTACCCAACCCCAGTCGACCAGGACAAGAAAATTAAATTATCTACTATAAAAAATTAAAAACAGCTAACCATATCATCATCAACCCAGCTGCAAGTTTTAAATTACAGAGGACCGATATTATCAATGAATTCATATGACCTTTAAGGAACTGCGTTCCTAATCAAACCAAAGTAATGAATAATTATATTGGGCATACCACTACATCCCTATCAGGAAGACTCTCGTTGCACCTACACGGCCGTAACTTAGTAAGGACTTATTTAAATACACACGGAAACCTACCAATAAATGTAATAGTCTCATCTACATGTAAAAAAGACTAAAAATAATGGAAGCACTAATAATAAAATGCAAAAGACAATACTCAATGGCATCAACTATAAACACGGCCATAATGTGCTGACCGTGTCTGAAAAATAATAAAACTCTAGAAAAATATAATGAAAAATAAATGTAAACAAATCCACACATTCCGTAAAAAATAAAAACAAAAAAAAATCTCCTTGATAATACCTAAAAACTCCATGGTAATGGGTAAAAGAATAGCCGAAAGCGCTCGGATATATAAAATATTTCGACAATTTTGATAAACAATGTACAATTATATATATATATATATATATATATATATATATATATATATATATATATTACTTATAATAAATACTTATATTTGAATAGATGCTGTTATTATTTATCTACTAAACAGAATATTTATTTACTTACATTTAACGGCCTGAGTATCGATTAAAGATAACGTTTAAACAAATAAATAAAAGTTATGTCGAATTTAATCCAATTCCCAATATGTATATATATATATATATATATATATATATATATATACATTCATATATATATATATACCTACATATATATATATATATATATATATACATATATATATACATACATATATATATATATACATATATATACATACATACATTCATATATATATATATATATAGATACACCTAGTGAGCCAGACAAACCTACCTAGGTTTCACCTAAAACGGATCGTCAGGGAAAGCTTCCCTCGAAATTGATTTGATTAACAAATCAAAAATTCGAGGGTTTTTCGAAACGAGTCTAGTTATTTATATTTATATATATATATATATATATATATATATATATATATATATATATATATATATATATATAAAAAAGGCTTAAACACTAATATTCCATGGTCATAATTTATTCCATTGGAATCGTAAATACGATCCAAATCATCAGATCTACAAATCATCAGACCTACAAATTCAAAATATATATATATATATATATATATATATATATATATATATATATATAGATAGATAGATAGATAGATAGATAGATAGATACCAGATATTCAGCACTTTAACCCATAGAGTGCTCAACATCAGCGATCTATCTATCTGTCTGATCTATATATAGAAAGCGTTACCTAAGATTTAAAATACATTTTAAAAAATAAAAATCTTACTCGAAACTTTTATTTAATTTCAAGTGAATAGATTCAATTTAATATTTCTAAAATACTTTCCTGCATCTCAAACCCAATTTAAATTTATTGGATTTTTAAACTGTTAAAATCACAAAAACCGACCATGTTGAAAAATCTGTCAACACATTTTAAAATAAAATATACTTTTCTGAAATTTTATTTGAGGAAGATTAACTGATTTCTAGTTAAATTAACCTGAATGAAAACAAATATTACTTACTTTCAGTTTAAAATACCGTAGAAAAGCATTTTTTAAAACAGAAGCGGGTTATTTTATGAGATGTTGTTACATAACCTGACGATTGCATAATGTAGGCGGTATTTTTTTTTTTAACGAGCCAGTAATCCTAAAAAAATTTTTTTTAAGTTTTAATATTTTATTGAATTTTAAGTATTTTGGCTTTATAGACTTACTTGCAAAGAAACTTTTTGAAGAAATCTTAAAAAATTACCAATAAATTTTAAATTTACTATAGTTACTGTGCTTATTTTCTCATAATGCTTTGTACGAGCGTAAGTATTTACAAAAATCGGCCAGTTTATACACCAAAAAATTCAAATTTCTTCTTAAAATACTGGTAGTCGCTGAATTGCAGTAAGCTTTTCCATTTATCATTAGTAAATATAGTTTTTTACTTAATACCATTATCCAATAACTGCTACAAATAAATATAGAATTTTAAAAGGTTTAAAACTTTATAAATTGCATTTAATAGATATTTGCATTTTTTAAATGCAAACAATTTTGGGAAAAATTCATTATTCATCGAATTTTTTTTCTTAAAACAATAGTATCCATAATATGTCTTATTCATAAAAGCAATTAAAAGCTTTTCTAATTAAATAATGTCTTACTTTTGTTGCATTTTTTTTTTTTTTATGATTCAGAGAAGATTTTCGGCAACTTGGGGTCCTGTTTGATCCCAAGAATTGATGAATGAAATTTTTAAAGAAGTTGGGCTTATAACTAATCTAAACATTACAAAAAAGAATTTCTCGAAATGTAATTAAATTAAATAAGTAGAGGGGTGCGAGTAACAAATCAAAAACATATTTTTACCATAATTTTCTAAAAACTAAATTTTTCAAAAACAATTTAAGTTATTTGTGAATAAGTTCTGAAAATCCAACAATTATTATTACTTTTTTTTCTTGTGCAAGAATTTTCAAATCATTGTGCTTTTTACCGCAAAACAGAAGCTAAAAGTTCTTATACTTCCCCGCTGACATAAGATAAACAAATTTTTTAACGAAAATTTCGAAGGTTCTAAAAAGGATGAAAAAATATAGAAATTAATAATAAAAAATTGTTTTGTTTTCGGCTTAATAATAACAAAGATTTTAATGATAAACCTTTATTGTTTTTCGTCCTGTGTATGACGATAAACTACATCCAACAGCAGTGCCTCCGATCAAGAGGTTTTGAAGAGCGTTCAACCACTTCTTAATTGCTGCTGTTCCAAGGTCCACTCTGTTAGGGTCCCAGGTATGGGCAAATAGTTAACCCCAGAACTGGGGTCAAAACACTATGAAAGTGTAAAAATAGATTTTAATACCAGAAATATATTTTTGTAAAAATATTATTACCAGTAATGATTTTTTAAGAAAAAATGATTACCAGCAAAACATTTTTTAAGAAAAAAAATAGTGGCAGCAATATATTTTTGAAGAAAAATACTACCAGTCATAATAATCTTGTCGGCATTAAATAAACCATTGAGGTGTTGATATGCCGTAAAAGAAACCAAACCAAAGCAGAACTTTATTTTTATTAAGTTTTGGGCATTTTTCATCAAGAATGCTAATTGTTTTACCAAATCTTTGGGTATATACATATACACATACATACATATATAAATATATATAGAGAGAGACATATTATATATATATATTGTGTATTTGGGCAACAATACCTCTTTTATACATGTTTCGTTAAAGACAACTAACAAGATACTGCGATTCATTTTTTCATTTAATTTTTCTTGTGTTCGTACAAGCGTTTTGTTTCTGGAAATAATGTCAAAACTCTCCAAACGTTTTCGGCTATTCTTTTCACCAATTTCACCGCGATTTTTATTTTATAACTGAATGTTTGTCTTTTAGTAATTTATACACTTAAAGCCCAATATCTGTATTATATAATATCTACTCCTAGGCACTATTACTCTTCAGATTTAACTAATTTGCATATTAATTTTTTAAAAGTTTATTTCATTAATTAACTGTTCTTCATTACTGTTCTTTTATTCGAGAATTGTTTTAATTTCCATATCAAAAATAGTTCCGTTTAGAAATATCGTCTTATATAGTACAGAAAAGTGTTTGAAATTTGCATTTTACTTGGCCTTCAACAAGTTGGCATCTATTTGTAAAACTTTCCTTAACTATAACAAGGCAAGTTATGAATGAAATGTTCATTTAAAATCTTTGTTTCAAATATTTCAAGTAGTGAATATATCTTACTTTGCAAAACGATAGCGAGCGGGCGAAGCCTGCTAGTGTTTTATATTTTTATCGTAATTCATGTGGACATAACATAAGGACACTCGTCCTGCACTCGAGCGAGTCACTCAACACGAATCGACAACTTACAAGTTCTGTCCAGTAAAGAGTGAAGGCGGTTTCACACCGATAACGACGCCGTATAGATATCACGAAATAAATTCTCCATGATTGTTATAACTTTAAATAATATAAGAGGTCAAGAGGTCGAAGCTTTTATTATAATAACCAGGGACTTTCTAACAATATGCCGTACGTCTAACGTAAAATTACGAATATAAAACTAAGTAAAAATTACTCAAAAATACATTATCAGTGTTTCTTCCCGAAGACCTAGCGACCGCTTGCGGAACCCCTAGGGTTCCGGAGAACACCGGTTGAGAAACACGGCAGTTTACTATCAACCGATTTTGAACGAGGCCTTAATCCCGGAATGATTTGGGGTTCCCACGTGCTGAGCTGTCCAATATTGTGTGCCAGAGTCTTGGTCTCTGCGAACGGTTTCTTGGTGTGTCTTGGGCCTGCCAACCAGGCTGAGCCCATCCCTCTCCAGGTTAGACCACAGCCGATGTCCTGCAACTAAGCGGCTCACCTTACTCGCGAACATATGGCCGTTCTAGTTTATCTGAGGAATCCTTCCGCTCTGATTGGTGACCTGCATCGGGGAGGTCCTTTACCCAGTGGTGCCGTGTTAACACCACTCCTTCTCGTGTGTGTAACCCGCCAGATGAAACAGTTTAGTGGGGCATGGCAACTTTGAACAACCACATGAGAGATTTAGGAAATGGTTGAGGACCAGGGATTCCCGTCCACTCGAAGGTAAGCGTGCCAGACGTGAAAGGTACTACCTCTACCCAGAGCACCCTCTATCCCCTCAATCCGACTATCTTGTTTGATATCAGTTCTAGTTATAGTGATTTTCCAAGCGTAGCTTAGATGTGGCACAGGGTCGAATGTTTGAGGCACCCAGTGAGGATCGAACTCACTACTCAGTCGTAATTGTTCTAGCGAGAAAAGCTTGCTAACCATTACACCGCCTCAAGGTGCCCATTTATTTTCCAAGCGTAGCTCGGATGTGGCACAAGGCCGAAAGTATGGGGCACCCAGCGAGGATCGAACTCATTACGACTGAGTAGTGAGTTCGATCCTCGCTGGGTTCCCCGTACTTTCGGCCTTGTGCCACATCTAAGCTGGGCTTAGAAAATCACTATCAGTTCTAGTTATATATGCACTTGAGAGCATTTTTTTTTATTCAGCAAAACAAAGATTAACTTAATTCACAGCAAATTTATAATGAAACTACGCCGCAAAATTGTTATTATAAATGCGATCTAAGTTCCGTGAACGTCTTCAAGATGTGGGCGATCATGGCTGTCCACCATTTCCAATCCCCTCTAGCTCTTAGTAACGTTTGTCATTTTATCACCCCTACCCACTTCCTGTTGCGCGATCTACTCACAAAAGTTGGTCCTGTAGGTGATCCACTTCCTCTCCTTTCCCTTTTGACCTCAATATGTAAGTGTTAATTTTTCTAAGCCTTCTTTCCTCATTGTCCAAGAAATTCAGTTGTCTCTTTCTTATTCTGGGTATAAGTGTATTTTTTTATTCCGTTTTCCTTAAATCTTCGTCATTACTTGCATGTCCCGCCAAAGGTATTCTCAGCATCCTTCTGTAAACCCAGATGTTGCGTCAAGTCTCTATCTGTGAGGAAATTCTCCAACATTCACTGTCATTAAGGAGGACCGATATTACGTAACAGTTCATGACTCTTTTCTTTGTTTGTAAGGAAATTTTCCTGTTTCTTAATACTTTGCTTAGCTTTTAGAAGGCAACTTTTTGCTATTCCAGTGAGCCTCAGATACCGCTGTCGCATTTTAAGACCTCTGTTACTAGATATTTAAATTTCTGTATTTGCTTGATCTTGAAGCCTACAGTTTGGAGTTAGTATTTTCACTTTTTTTGACAACCATGCATAAAATGACCGTTGATAAACAGAAAGAAGTAAATTTTTAATTCCGTCTGCTAGACTTTGACGTTAAAAGAACAGAGGCGGATTAGATATTTTATATAAAAATCACAATCCATTATCATTTTCATTAAATCCCATCTCAAACAAGAGAAAGTTTGGACGATAGAAAAGAGGAAGGAAGAGGACGACGAAGAGGAATAGGAAGAGGAAGAGGAGAGATCTTCCTCACTATATCATATCTCTGTCCAAAGTTTAGACGATAGAAAAGAAGAAGGAGGAGGACGACGAAGAGGAATAGGAAGAGGAGAGATCTTTCTCACTATATCACATCTCCGTCCAAAGTTTAGACGATAGAAAAGAAGTAGGAGGAGGATGACGAAGAGGAATAGGAAGAGGAAGAGGCGAGATCTTTCTCACTATATCACATCTCCGTCCAAAGTTTGGACGATAGAAAATATGAAGGAGGAGGAGGAAAAAAGGATTGGGAACAGGAAGAGGAGAGGAGATTAGATCTTTCTCACTATAACACATCTCCGTCCGGACAAGAGAAAGGAGGAGGAGAAAAAAAAGGAATAGGATCAGGAAGAGGAGAGACGCTATAAAATCTCTGTAATTAAACACGTCTACACATACAAGAGAAACATTGACGGTAGAAAGGAGTAGGAGGGAAAGGATGTGGAAGAGGAGGATGAGGAGAAAGTGGGGAAGGAAGAGGAAGAGAAAGAGGAGAGGAACTTGAAGATCTCTATAATTAAATCACAAGTCTATACATATAAGAGAAACATTAGATGATAGAAAGGAGGAAAAGGAAAAGAAGGAGGAGGAAAATAGGGTGGAGGAAAAGCAGAAGAAAAAGAGGAGAAGAAAGAGTAAAAGGAGGAGGAAGAGCAGATGGTATTAAATCTCTATCATTAAATCACAGTTCTAGAGAGACAAGAGAAATGTTGGATGATAAAAATTTGAAAGGGGAGGAGAAAGAAAAGGAGGAGCATGAGAAAGAGTAGAAGGAAGAGGAGGAGGAAGAGGAGGAGAAAATGCAGAAGGAAGAGAAGTTGAGGGAGAAAGAAGGACTTATAGATCACTTCAACAAAGTCACAGCTCAATACTGAAGAGTTTAGGCGATGGAAATAAGAAAGGTGGGGGGGGGAGAAAAGGTTAAGAAGAAAGTGGAAAAGAGAGGACGAGGCGGGAGACATTAAAAAACACACAGATCTATACAGGCGAGAAAGGAAGGGAGAGAAAGAGGAAAAGGGAGAGGACAAGGAGAGGGACATAAAGTCACAAGTCTATACATACAAGAGAAAGATTCCCCCCTCTCTCTCTCTCTCTCTCTCTCTCTATATATATATATATATATATATATATATATATATATATATATATATATATAGAGAGAGAGAGAGAGAGAGAGAGAGAGAGAGAGAGAGAAACAAGTATACTCTCATGGACGTTTTCCAACAGTCGAAATTTTAAACTTTGTCGGGATCAGGAACAAAAATGAAGACGATGAAACAAAGTGGCCATTTTTATTAAAGACGCGTTTCGCCGGAGAAGCGAAGGCTCTCTTTGGATTCCTCAGTTTAAAATGAAATAAAGCTAAGACCTAAGATCTCTAAGAATAAATGCGTATCATAAATTACCTTAGCTTCTCACCTCCTAATGGTCAGACGTGGAGAATGTGTGGCCGCTTGTTTGTTTTATTTATATCTGTATTAGAGCCGTTTGGTATTGTATCATTTTAAATCAGGACTTTTTTCCTATACACACACACACACACACACACACACACACATATATATATATATATATATATATATATATATATATATATATATATATTTACTTTACTCGCGTATACATGCATGCACATTCACCCAGGCATATTAGAGCTCTTTTTGCATACATGTTTACACAAACACACGTATATACACATTGCAGATGTTTTTTTTTATTTATTTTATGTTTTATATGTATAACTGTACATAAATTTTTTTTGTTATATATATATATATATATATATATATATATATATATATATATATATATACTCTACAGTTCTCAAGTTTAAGGCCACTCCTGGTATTGTTTTAAATTTGGCCCCAAAAGTAGTTGATTTTACTTTAAACAAGAGAAAATTATTATACATGATTAAAACAAATAGTTATTATACATAAAAATTATTATACATGGTTAAAACAAATAGTGAGACATGATTTTTTATTAGAAATTTTATTATGACAAAAAGAAAGACGGTATTTTATAATTAAATTTTGGTCTCGTCAAAATATCCCCCTTTAGCCTTGATTACTGCAGTACAAACTTAATTGTACCCCATTTTGATGGCTATTTAGCCCTCCGGGATAATCTCGTTTGTTAAACGTTTTAGCTTTGACAAATCCCGGGGATATTATCCCGGGGATATTATCCCGGGTGGGGCGAAATGGACATCAAAATGGGGTACAAGTGAGTTTCATTTTTATGTAATTCATTTATATGCTCTATAATATATATATTTAACTCTCTTTTGTGGATCAGTTTTAATATTTTATATTATTACTTGGATCACTTACCCACGGATTTTTTATATTTTTTATATATATATATATAAGTTCTTGCCTTCATATCATTTTTTTTTATTAAGTGAATATGAAGCGGGATAAAAATATTTATTTTAAAACACGACTATTATATTTACAATACGTTTGCTTTTCTTCTTTTCCCCCTCTTCCTTTCATTAACGTATTGTCTTTCTTTTCTTTCCTCTTCTTTCTTTTCTTTATACATTTACGATACGCTTGCGCTTCTCTTCTTCTCTTCACCCTTTTCTTCTTCTTTTCCTTCTTCTTCCTTCTCCACATCTTCCTCCTTTCT
>CAHIKZ030003794.1:890000-892500 GCA_903632075.3 Acanthosepion pharaonis
CCTACTTTTTCAAACTTATTCACCGTTCTCTTGATTGTTCTTTAATGGATTTTGAAAATGGAAGCCAGAGCATGAATGTTGGTACTATTACTGAAAGACTGAATAAAATTTTATCTCTAACATTGATTTTGCGAAGACAGTGGGGCCGACATAAAAGTATTTAAACCTGTTCTCTTACTAGAAGAATAACTCAAAGGGTTTTTCAGTGATTCTTAAAAATGGTGTCAAGATGGCTAAACATTATCTGAAAACCTGAAAAAAAACTGAGAGCCACATACGATAAAGTTCATATATATTATAATATATATATATATACATATATATATATATATATATATATATATATATATATATATATATATATATATATATATAACTAGGTTGTCGAAATGCTTAATGTAATAGACACATACGATAAAGTTCAGATGTTTGAATGCTGCTAGACATGAACAAAATTTACACATCTTTGTTCACCACCTGATGAGATGCTTAGATTTAGGCATCGAAACAAATATGTATCTTTTGTAGTGATTACTTGTTTGTTCGTATGTAACAACTTATTATATATATATATATATATATATATATATATATATATATATATATATATATATATGAAGAAAATAATACTGAAAAAAACTAACAAAAATCCTAATATGCGATTATGCTGTTTTAATGTTTAATGTCAACGTCGGACGTTTCGGTGTAATAGACCATCTTCAGGACATATTCATAAAACATAATTAACATAGACCATGTACAATTCAACATGAAAAAGACAATGGACATAAAAGCAATACCAATCCAAATAGATAACTGAAATCTTTTATAAGATCAGCGTTCCGTTTAAATATGATCACGTCGTCGTCATGTATGCGATGTTGTGAAAACGTATTCCTAAAATTTGAGTATTTTGAATGAAAAACGAAAAGAATTTTATTTTGATCTAAAACTTATATGTACGTTTGTCGAGCATTAATCTTGCTAGAAAAGGGGAAATATTAAAGAAGCCAGGTCTAGTGTTCACCGTGCGTGAGATAGATATTATGCCTGCTTCATAAATCCGCCTAAGATTTTTATTATGGAAATATTTTTAAAAATCTTCACAGAATATATATATATATATATATATATATATATATATATATATATAAGAATTGAAAAAGGAAGTATTACTAATGAGTAATAGAAGAGAAATCAAGAAGACAGTAGATTGCAACTGCCATTGCATTTAATTTTTTGAAAATTTAAAGTTGACTGGAAAGCAAGGAGCCGGAAGAGAGTTCTCGAGCGAGAAATCCTGAGAAAAGAAATTTATCTAGCTAACTCAACTGTAAATTAGTGAAATATATATATATATATATATATATATATATATATATATATATATATAGATAGATAGATAGATAGATAGATAGATAGATAATAAACCTAATGAGTCAGACAAACCTACCCAGGTTTCACCTAAGCGGATCTTCAGGGAAAACCTGGGTAGGTTTGTCTGGCTCATTAGGTTTATCTATGTCTGCTCTACGGTTGTAGTGAGCTCTTTTTGTTAGTTAGTTGTTTACTCGTATCGGGGTTTTTTTTTTCTTTGGGCTTTAAACCTGCATCTGTGCGATTTTTTCGACAGACTTTCATGTTTCTAGCTCTTTCTTTTTTTTAAACCTTTTTTTCCTTCGAAATTGATTTGATTATTGGCAAATCAAAAATTCGAAGGGTTTTCGAAACGAATATAGTTATTATATATATATATATATATATATATATATATATAAATGCTGTCAAAAATACTTTTACAAACACAAGGACAAACGTTCATGTAAACATATGTCCACAAATACTTCGTTTTTGAGTTATCATGTTTAAATAAAGTTTACAACAGATCGCGCAGTATTGAAAAGAGGACTAGGTTACATTAGTCATTCGTGTACATTTATGGCTAGACTGTCTTCAACGTTTAACATGTGAAGTAGTGAGTTAATTGAGAAGTGTTCCGTTTAACGATGGCAATATATTCATATCGTGAGCAGGCAGATATTATTTTGACATACGGCCGCGCGAATGGTAATAGATGCTAGGCTACACGGCTGTATAAGAATTGCCTTACTAGACCCGAGGCAGCCGAGTCATCCAACCCTTGCTGTTGTTTATCGTCGCTTTGCTGAAACAGGGTCCGTGGAACGACAAACTATGAATCGAGGAAGACAAAGATCCACTTGAAGAACACATTCTACAGGCTGTCGGGGACGATCTAGGTATAAGCACATGTCAAATGTCCCTAGTATGTTGTACATCTTTTAGTACTGCATGGAGGGTACTTTAAGAGCAGCTCCTGTATCCGTATCATTTGCAACGTATTCAGAGTCTTTCTCCCTCTGATCACTCACCACAGAAAAACATTTGCCGATTGTTTATGGCACAAACTACTGATCCGTTGTTTGTCTCTTCAGTCTTCTTTACGTATGAAGCAACATTTTGAGGAGATGAAATAACAAAT
>CAHIKZ030003794.1:902500-912500 GCA_903632075.3 Acanthosepion pharaonis
TAGACTTACTGTCACTTGATCCCGAGTGCAAACTACTAGTTACTACTAGTGCGAACAAGCAATGTATAAATAATAATAATAAATCAGGATGACGGTTGTATCAGTCATTATAGAAACACTCGGAACAGACTAGCAGAGCTTTGCAAAAAGGTCGAAATTCAAATTTTGTGAAAGATTGATTGCCTGATTAGTTTGTAGGTCATAAAATATTTTTTAGATGGTAAGGATTTTTTTTTAGACATAATAATCTTTTAGAGATACAAGCCTTATTAATTAACCTGTACCTGAAGCGATGGATTCATACCTAATAAGAATTTGATAAACAAACAATAAATTTTAATATGTGGGGGATCAATTATATATTACAATCAATATATAAACTGATCCCTCACTTTGTGAACACTATAGTTTCTATACAGTTATATTCCAAAGAATGTAAATAAATCTAAAAAAAACATGCCTGTGTAGTTAATCAGTATTTCATTGATTGATTGAATCGTTTTCTACGGTTTATCAACCCTTTGCAGGTTATTTAAAGCCAGAAATTATAACGTGGATATAAAGTTGGGGATCACTTCTATATTACAATCAATACATAAACTGATCCCTGACTTTGTGACCACTATAATTTCTATACATATATATATTCTAGAAAATATAAATTGATCTAAAAGACATGCCTGGGTAGCTAATCAGTATTTCATTGATTGATTGAATCGTTTTCTACGGTTTATCAACCCTTTGCAGGTTATTTAAAGCCAGAAAATAGTTTGTAAGGATTTTTTTTTAGAGAATAACGATTTAGTGATACAAGTCTTACTAATTAACCCTAGCTGGGGGGAAGTAGTATTTTTTATCTCTTTTTTTTTTCTTTGTTATCTTTCTCTCTCACACTCGTTCTCTTTGACTTTATCTCTATATTTTTTTTTTCTCTTTCTGGCGAAATATTTCGTTAAAACTCAATCGGCGGTGTAAGTTTTCTGACCAGGTCTCCTTCTAACAAAAGTCGTCTTCACCAATTTGCTAGTAAGACTGGTCTGAATTCTTCAGGGCGAAGACCTGGTCAGTGGCATATAGGGGGACCGTGTGCTGGCCAGACTACATGGACCCATTTCCGACGCTGCTAACCAGATCCTAAAGGGATACAGGACTTTAGATTTGGGACCGGTTCCATTGTGGTATCCCATTCTCAGAGTATAATAAAATGTCATTTTCTTATTTCTTATTAATTTCTGTGACTAATCTATGCTGTAGATTCTATTCGAATAAAATATATTCGATTCATTCTTTTTTTACGTCTTATCAACCCTTTGCAGGTTATTTAAAGACAGAAAAGATTTTTACATAGTAAGAATTCTTTTTTTTTAAATAATAATGATTTGCTGATACAAGTCTTACTAAATTAACACATAGCTGGGGGTGAAGAGGTAAATTTATACCCAATCAGAATGTAATACACAAACAAGAAATTATAATGAGATGAAGTGGGGGATCAATTCTATACTGAAATCAATGCATAAACCGATCCCTCACTTTGTGGCCACTAGGAAAGTGAAGTAATGGATAGCGGCTCGGATTGAGGAATCGGAGAGCCGAGTTCGAATTCCAGTCGAATCCATTACATGCTAATACCCTTGGGAAAGGTATGAATCCTCTTCTTCTCCCTCCAGCTATGAAATGGCAACCAACTGCGGGAAAAAAATCTATCTCTTCAGTTATGTATCGAAAGATACATGATCGCCTAAACGTGTATCTAAACTGACTAATTCCAGATAATGTAAATTTCATTGATCAATTGATTCATTTTCTACGGTTTATCAACACTTTGCAAGTTATTTAAAGCCAGAAAATATTTTTAGATTACAAGAATTCTTTCTTTGGTTAGATTATAATGTTTCAGTGATACAAGCTTTACTAATTAACCCATATCTGGGGAAGCAGAGTTGGCTTCATACCTAATCAGAATTTGATAAACAAACAAGAAATAATGATGAGGATATAAAGTGTGAGGGATAAATTCTATATTATAATCAATATATAAACTGATCCCTCACTTTGTGGACGTCGTATTTTCTACACTTAGCTAATCAGTATTTCAAAGGTTGATTCCACACCCAATAACTCCTTGTGTCTCGGAGGGGCTTTATTGGCTTGAACTCAATTTAAAAAAAATTCTAGCACTTTCGAAATATTGGTTAAAAATTTTGTTTTTTTACGTCATTGCGGGGTCAAAGATTAGTATAGGAAATTTTAGTGTCTTTTTGCGTTAATAACACATTGATTTGGAAATTCTTGCAAAAATCAAATAATTGTCGGATTTTAATGAAATTTTCAGAACTTATTCACAACTAATTTAATTTATGTTAGAAAAATTTTTTTTTAGAAACTCTCGGTAAAAATCTATTTTTTTTTACATCTGTTATACTTCAACCTCTCCAAAATATGTACATATTTTGTCTGTGATATTAAGATGGGCTACAGTAAATATCCCGTTCATTACGATAGATCTGCTTGTGCGATTCAACTGATCCTGACCAATTGGGCGTGTTCTCTAAGGGCTGATGCACTGGCATCTTTGTTCATGATCAGAAGCAGCAGGGCGATCCCCATGGTCAGGTATTACGAGAATAGAAAGAAGAAACAGATAACATGATTTCAGAGTCACATCAAGATACGTGGGAATATCCTCAATTAGAAACCGTCTCACCTGGACTGGCTTTTACCCAACATGAAGGTATCCACCTACAACGTAATGCAATGCCTTTATCAAAAACGGTCACCTACCTGCACACATTTGCCAGTGATGCATGTCACTGGAACATCCTTATCAAACTGGGTGAATGCTACAGTGAGCTTCATATACAAGGTGTATTAAAAGTAAATTTGTTTTTTCGTTAATTATTTTTTGAACAAAAATAAATTACAATAGTTTATAAGTATTGTCACATCAAAACATGATTTATTATGCTTAACAATCTATTTAACATGTTCAAAATGGCCGCTTTATGTTCAAAATGGCCTCTTCATGTTCAATGCCAGGCTGAAACCTATCAACAATGCTTTTACAAACCATTTGACACATTTCTACATTAATTTCAGAAAATTTATTAAAAATTGCTTGTTTTAATTCAGAAATTGTTTCGGTTTAATCTTGAAAACAATATTTTTCAGCCCAAGAAAAAGATGGATGCTGTTTGAGCTCGTGATCGTAATGGAACAGTTCATTTACGATAGAGAGGCGTAATGGATAGTGACTCGGTTTGAGGAATAATAGAGACGAGTTCGAATTCCAGTCGAATCCATTACATTCACTTACGTGCTAATATTTCTTTGGTAAATATATATATATATATATATATATATATATATATATATATATAAGTATATAATTGGTATATACGGAATGAATTCCAATAACCAACAATTACTATTCTTAAAAGAGTGCTCAATACAAAAGTAGAGCAGATATAATTATTTTTTTAAAAAAAAAATTATAACATAAGTATGTTTAAAATCACTACAAAAATAGTTATTTTGTTTCAACACACTCTGTGTCTTATCAAGTGATGATGTTGAAAATAAAACACAGAGTGTGTTGAAACAAAATGGCTATTTTGTAATGATTTTATAACATACTTATGTTATAATTTTATTATTATAAAAAAAAATATATATATATATATATATATATATATATATATATATATATATATATATGAATTCTGTTTTTTCTGCACCAGCTATGGGGACATAGCAGGACAGAGTGGGTTCTATAGCCTTGGCTGGCAACTGGTTCACTGCAGAAAGAACTGGCAACCTACTACAGGAAAAAAATCTGCTTCTTCAGTCATGTATCGAAAGATAGATGATCGCCTAAGCGTGTATCACGCATGACACAATACTGACTGACTGACTTTCCAGTCGAATCCATTGCATTCACTTACGTGCTAATACCCTTAGGAAAGGTAGGAATCCTCTTCTTCTCCCCCCAGCTATGGGTAAATAGCGGGACAGACCGGGTTCTATAGCCTTGGATGGCAACTGGTCTACCACAGAATAAAATGGCAACTTACTTTGGGAAAAAAATTTCTTTTTCAGTCATGCATGACACATAACTTACTGATGGCCTCTACTCCACGTTGTCCTATCAATATTAATGGGCGTTACTTTTGCCACACTCTGTATTTGTACGTCAGCATTAAATTTTTGGCGTACCATTTTTATCACTCAATAATTATAAGAATAATTTCTTCGTGGACTGAAGGAATAAATTACGCTGTGTCAGGCCCACTAGCCCAGTGAGATGATGAGATCTGAACGACGTAATTAGAGAAAGGAGGATTTGCCGGCTTATGAACATGGCAAGTCTTTACTTTTATTAAATTGTTGCGGCTAGTGACGGATTGGGTCAAACATTTCTACCGGGAAAAAAGGCCCAGTCAAAAGAGCCCACTTAATCCCAAATAAAAGTACAGCTTTTATGCAAATAAAATATTTAATCTATTCAATATAGTTTTATTTATTTATGTTAATGCATGCATGATAAAAATACTAGAAAATTTTAATAATTTTATAATAATCTTTGTGGCACACGGTGGGTCAGTCCGCGCCTGGTTGCGACAATGATAATATATAAAATACCCTTCTGCAAAGATGTCTCAAATTATCCTAGTGTTATGAATAATCAAGAGTGGTCTCCCCTTGTTTCATTACTCTCCTCATTCGGAGAGCTATTTCTGTTTATTGGGACTATAAAAGGACACTGTACGCGAACCGTGTATTCTCAATTGAATAAAGCTTTCTTAAAGCCTACACCTGAGTATTTTTGTCATTACACCTAGTTCCAGCCGTAGCAAAAACAAGATTGGCTGAATATATGCCGGGAAAAATATACTAGACCTTTGAGCTGAGTTTATTATTCGATAGAATATTCTGTCCAAGACGGTTTGTTTACTTTTTATACGGGATATACGGGGAAATTTTGGCCTAGCCTATAGGCTCAGATACCCCACATTAAATTCAGACTGAGAGTGAAGTGTTAGCTATGAACTTATCACTTATTCTTGTCAATATATATTAAAGGAAGAAAGTTCTCCTGTAGGAATTTGGAAAATTATAAGCAAGTCACAGTTTCGTATTTAGTTAGGGACAATGATTGGATTTTCGGGCATTTTTGTCGTGACTGTAAAGTCATTATTTTGGATGGTTAAGGAGTGTTAAACACACTTCAAGTGGGTGTGAACGAAACTATTATTACTACACAGATTTCAGCAATAATAGAGATCATCTTGACATCGTTGGGTTTTTGATAGGGGAAAATGCGCATATCCGTCTTTTTTTACGCAAACAGCGCATGGTGTGTTTGTATGCCTAGATGACCGATCAGAAAGTAAATTAAGGTTTAAACCCTGCCCAACAGCATTTAAAAATAGCACTTTTGCAAGTCCAGGATATGACGATTAATGTCATACGGCAGCAAGGTCTTGGAGATGTTTTTTTTTTTTTTTTTTGAGGAAACATCTTTTAATTTCTTTTGTTTCCACGTCCACCCTGACAACACTATGAAAGTGTAAAAATACCAGCTATACATTTTTATATAACAAATGGAGCAGTAATACATTTTTATATATAAAAAAGGCCAGAAATAAATTTTTATATTAAAATGACCAGCAATACATTTTACTTGTAGTTGAAGTCAAACAATTGAGTTCAAATTATTTAGATTTCGTCATTAAATAACCCATAGAGGTGTTCATATGCCGCTAAACGAAATCAAAACCAGCATGAATTAACTCTTTCATGACATTAATCCATATAATATCTGACAATTTCTTAAATTAAACTGTATTCCAAAATATAACTTCAACAAAACTACAGCATAAAACACATATTACCGCCTTTAGTAATCATGTCCATACAAATATATATATGCACAAAAACCGAGTATCATCTACCATGTATTCTCTTGTGAAAGCAGAATAACGTATCCTATTTTTGTTGCTTCAAAGCTCCCAAGAAAATTACATTTTTGCATTAAATGACCCATTAGGAACTGATATGACATTCAAACAAATCAATTGTCAGTTCTGTTGATTTGTTGTCCACCATACAAATTTGAGTTGAGTTTATTATTCGAGAACGTCTATAAAATGTTCCCTCCATGGATTAAAAAATAAGGAAATTTAATTAGGTTTGTTTAATTTTATATAATCTACAGAGGAAAAGGTTAGAAGTCACAAGAAACGAAATTATGAAAGATGAGGACAATAGTCCAAATTTAAATAAATGTTAACACCTCGTCCAATTTAGAAAGAGACCAAACCTCAGAATTTTATTTTAATTACAGCTGGACTGAAGACATGTCAGTATTTAATTGATTGATTTTTCGTTTTTACGGCTTATCAACCCTTTGCAGGTTATTTAAAGCAAGATCTTACCTACTTAGTAATGAAATATTCCGGTGTTAGGTTTTATTTCAGTTATTTAATTTTTATTTTAAAATTTTTGATATTTTTTCTTTTTATGACCTAATATCTGAATTCTTTCTTATATGCAACAATGAATAAAATATACCGAATTTATTTTATTTATAATCAGTCCAGCGAGTACATGAAGCCAACATTTTTACGAGGAGTTCTTTTGTTCACGGATAAAAGCTGAAGAAGACCGAAAAATAGTAGAGCTGAAACGTTGTGTTAACAACAAAAAAGACATCCCAACGTCCCTACAATGTTGCATATATATAAACAATGCAATTAAATAATTATATCTTTGACTGGACGGTTAAATTCGTAGTCTAATATGATAATACAGTTCGCTTAGGGGAAGGAAAACCCTAATTTTAAAACTTTAGCAGTCATATTCGAATAAACACATTTTAGGCCTTGTGTCTAAGCTAAGTTTAGAAAATCATTAGGACACTTCGAGGTGGTGTAATGGTTAACAAGTTTGTCTCGCTAGAACTATTATGACTGAGTAGTGAGTTCGATCCTCAATGGGATGCCCATACCTTCGCTTAGAAAAACATCATATCCAATCAAACACGGAGAAGGTTATGAAAGTAAATCCAGACAAAATATGCAAAGAGTATCCCAGAAGGCGGTTGGCAATCAACATTGACAACTCCTACAGTCAAACCGGTCCCAAATACAAAGCCTTTGTAGTCCTTTGGATCTGTTGCGTCTTGTTAATACGAGAGTTGGGGATGTTGGTACGAGAGTTGGGAAGGTCGGTACGAGATTTGGGGATGTTAATACGAGAGTTGGGGAGGTTGGTACGAGAGTTGGGGAGGTTGGTACGAGAGTTGGGGATGTTGATACGAGAGTTGGGGAGGTTGGTACGAGAGTTGGGGATGTTGATACGAGAGTTGGGGAGGTTGGTACGAGAGTTGGGGATGTTGATACGAGAGTTGGGGAGGTTGATACGAGAGTTGGTGATGTTGGTACGAGAGTTGGGGATGTTAATACGAGAGTTGGGGAGGTTCGTACGAGAGTTGCGGATGTTGGTACGAGAGTTGGGGATGTTGATACGAGAGTTGGGGAGGTTGGTACGAGAGTTGGGGATGTTGATACGAGAGTTGGGGATGTTGATACGAGAGTTGGGGAGAGTGTAGCCTGGGCAGTTCACGGCCTCCATATACCATCGCCGAGGGCGGCGTCGCGAAGATGTCACACCACTCAAAGACGGAATTTGGACAAAACAGGGCAATCCTTCTATCTCGCGAGATAAAAGGATGCGCCTACAATATAATATAATTGTAAAAAATACTTGAATGTTTTTATTAATGATTACGTTGAGCGACGTATTATGTAAAAAGACGCCATATTGAAATGTGTTGGACATTTACAAAAAATGAGAAATTAAAAACTGAGATAATAAAGTGTGTAAAAGAAAGAAACAGTGTTAAAGAAAGAGAAAATAGTGTAAAAGAAAGAAAGAAAGAAAGAAAAAGAGTGTAAGAGAAAGAAAGAGTGTTAAAGAAAGAGAAAATAGTGAAAAGAAAGAAAGAAAGAAAGAAAAAGAGTGTAAAAGAAAGAAAGAGTGTTAAAGAAAGAGAAAATAGTGTAAAAGAAAGAAAGAAAGAAAAAAGAAAGAAAAAAGAAAGAAAGAAAGAAAAAAGAAAGAAAAAAGAAAGAAAGAAAGAAAAAGGGTGCAAGAGAAAGAAAGTAAGAAAGAAAAAGTGTATAAAAGAAAGAGAGAAAGAAACAGAGTGTAAAAGAAAAAAGAAAGAAAAATAGTGTAAAAGAAAGAAAGAAAAAAGTGTAAACGAATGAAAGAGAAAAACAGTGTAAAAGAAAGAAAGAAAAAGTAAACAAATGAAAGAAAGAAAAAAGGGTGTAAAAAAAAAAGGAAAGAAAAAGAGTGTAAAAGAAAGAAAGAAAGAAAAAGTGTGTAAAAAAAGAGTATAAAAAAGAAAGAAACAAAGTGAGCCAATTTTTAAACAAGATAAAAACAAATTTTATTATTTCTGCTTACAGGTTAAACACAAAAAAGACTGAAAAAAAGAGGGAGGGAGAGAGAGAGAGAGAGAGAGTGAAAGAGAGAGAGAGAGAGAGCAAAGAATTAAAGCCGCGTGCATAAATTGTGAGGGGGATGAAAATAATTGAATTTGAGATTTAATTTGCAAAGGGCACATTAAACAGGGTATAAAAGGTGAAAAAGCTAACGAGCCGAAATCGATTTAATGTATAATGTCAATTTAAAGATGAGTGACGAGACAAGAACTGAATATCTTTAAAATGAAACTGACAAAAAAGAAAGAAAAAAAAAACTGTGTGTGTGAAGCAAAATCCCTTCAGTCATCGTCATTTACAATTGATACAAGCTTAAAAAAATACTATTCATTCCTGTTTAATATCCACCAATCAAAAACTAAACATCCAACACAGTAACATCAGATTTATCAATATTATAAATTTTTATTCTATGCTCCATGTTTCTTCAGAACGTGAGTGATCATGGCTCTCCACAATTTCCAGTACTTTGTAGCCCTTAGTAACGTTTGTCTTTTTGCTATCTTTCCTAATCTCTGTTCTGCCATCCATTTACACAAGTTCGTTAGATATGTTATTCGCGACTTTCCTCTGTTCCTCTTGTCTTCAATATTGAGTGTCATATTTTCCAAGACCTCTTTCTTCTTTATGGGTCCTAGGAAGTACAAGTACCTCTGTAAGCATAGGTGTACTTTCTGTTTGCATTTTCTCTAAACTTACGTCGTTGTTCAGTCCATTGTATTCTCAGCATCCTTCTGTAGAACAACATTTCTGTTACCTTAAGTCTCTTTTTCGTCTGTGAAATGTTCAGCATTCACTGCCATATAGGAGGAAAGATATTACATAATTCAGTACACTTTTCTTTGTTTCTAACGAAAATTTCCTGTTTCTTAATACTTTGCTTAGCTTTTGGAAGGCATCTTTGGATTTCGGTTAAGCTTTCCCGTGCTCTGTGAAAACACCTACGAAATATTTCAATTTTTGTACTTGATTGAAATCTTCAGTTTTTGATTCGCATGTCGGACTCTTCTTCCTTCGCGCTTTCTTTCACTAACTTCTGTGGGAGTTATTGCAGATTCTTTTTCGTCTCTGTTATCAGCACTGTGTCATCTGCATATCTTATCTTGTTAATACTGTGACCAACAAAAATGAATCCTGAATTCTCTCATAATTACTTCTCTGTAAAGTTTGAATAAGGCCTATGAGAAGACATATTTTTGTCTTACGCACTTTATAGTGATTTTGAACATTAGGAACGAATAATAAATTGAACACATCAAAAGGATAGTCTTCTCACGTTTTTACAAACACACAAACAGGTCTGATGAATTGGATCCTGATTACGATTCCAATGTAATGAATTGTAACCATGGAATATTAGTGTTTGAACCTTTTTATATTATATTCTTTTTCTATTTCTGGACATTGAGATCTACCTGATTCTTTCCTTTTGGGAATTTTATATATATATATATATAGAGAGAGAGAGAGAGAGATTATCCATATAT
>CAHIKZ030003794.1:937500-940000 GCA_903632075.3 Acanthosepion pharaonis
TTACACGATTTAAACAATTTTGCTTTAATACCCAGTATATATATATATATATATATATATATATATATATATATATATAAATATATAAAGGTAAAAGACAATAAAAAACACTGTATTATTAGCCGACGCGTTTCATCCAATGTGGACTTTTTCAAGGCAAAGACAAAACGAATTTATTAAAACAAAATAACTATTAACAACAAAACAAAATGTTAACAACTGGAAGAATTTAGAAAACGCTATTGTATTCATATAAATTCTTATAACATGGGCGAGAACATTTTGTTTTAATTTTACTTGTTTTAATAAATTCACACACTTGTTTTTGCAAAAACATTGAACAACGCACATATATATATAATAAATTTTCTAAAATTGTTTTTACCTTTATAAATATTGTTTTCTACAGGTTAACTCTGAGAAATTTTTCATATATATATATATATATATATATATATATATATATATATATATATATACATACATGTGTGTGTGTGTGTGTGTGTGTGTGTGTGTGTGTACCAGGCTACCATGGTAACAACCACAGCGACTCGGAGATACCCAGCCTTTTGAATGCAGTCAGATGAAGACAAGTAACTAGTGGGGCCGGAAATCCTGGGTAATGAGTGTTATGTCTCACCCCACCTTCACTTACCGAATGTTTTTAGAGTTAATAACAACATCAAGCGGTCAAGCAGGTGGATTGACATCTTTCAGCATGTCTATGGCCTCTACCCCTGTAATTCAGTAATAGGTTCCAACACATATGACCGCCAAGCTCTCCTGATTTAAATCACTTAGACTAGAATATCGTCGATTGAATGACCAACCTGCAGTTACACGATAGCAAGGACTCGTTGAAGTCTGCCATTGTGGACTTAGCAAACAACACGAAAGAAAATCATTTGATCCAAGCATCCATTTGCTTTCATGGCCAATTTCGATGTTGAAGGCGGTTTTTATTGAATAAGTTTTTGTAATTACACTATTTACATTGTTCGGATTGTTGTGCTCATCTTTATTGCCATATTCATGACATTTCGGCCGTTGTACGCTCTGGCCTTCGTCTTGTGCAACGGCCGAAATGTCGTGAAATATAGAAACATCTGAGAAATATAGACAGATCCTGAAGAAGGTCGAGGAGTACAACGGCCGAAACGCCGTGAATATGGCAATAAAAACGAGGACAGAAGACCGGACGATGTAAATAGTTACAATACATCATCTCAGAAATAAAGGCAAATGTTAAAAATGTTCCAGGCTTTCTGGGTTGGACATAGGTACATTTGGTTTTCTCTTAAGGATACCGATTTTTTTATTTAGATGAAAATTTGTTCTCAATTACCCTACACCCCCCATATATATATATATATATATAAATCGAATTTACCTCATGCAAGGCAGTAAAGCCACTAAGACACAAGGGGTTACTGAGTGTGAAAGAATAAGAAAAAAGAGAAACATTATTAAGGAGAGAGAACAATAGAAGAGTAATCAAGAAGACAGTAGATAACGATCGACATAACATTTAAAATTTTGCAGATCAAAGTTGGCTGGAAAGCACGTGACCGGAAGTGAGTTCCACAAGTGAAAAGTGCGAGACGAGAAACTATTAACATAGAATGTACGGTTAAATTTCGCCAAGTTAAGACTTTGTTGTCAATCGAGTACTGTACTTAAATTCATAAAATTTAGTTACCATAGCAAAGAACTCATTCGAATAAGAGCCACGAAAATATTTACAGAAAATTCACGGGGAGATAACTTTACGTCGGTCGGAATGTTACTGAAGCCAAGAAGCCAGGTAAGGACCAATAATATTGCTGATTCTCCTTTGGATTTAATCAATAATCTCTAAATATATAGCAGGAGCACCGGACTATATGTGGCAGCAATATTCTAAATATGGACGAATAGTAATGCTTATAGATATGGAAAAGTAATACTGGAGAGAAAAATTATCGAGCACAACAGAGTAAACCAACTTTTCTAGCAGCAGATCGAGCAAAGGATTTAACATAGCATTTCCTGTCCCTCTCTCATTCTATATATATATATATATATATATATATATATGTGTGTAATGTGTGTGTGTGTGTGTGTGTGTGTGTTTGTGTGTTTGTGTGTGTGTGCGTGCGTGTATGTGTGCACAAACAAAGGACCTCTTGAAAATGGCTAAAGAATTACCCGAAAGCTCTTGGGGCAATAATAATTCTGGGCTGTTCTAACCAATTCTGTATCCTCATAAAGAAAAAATCATATGGACACAGAAAAAAATTAATAAAAAAAAATCACATGTGCGTATGTATTTATACATATATATATATATATATATATATATATATATATATATATATATATATATATATATATGTGTGTGTGTGTGTGTGTGTGTGTGTGTGTTTGTGTGTTCATATATCTGTGTATATATACATACAATAACGATAAAAAAATCCAACTCACTTCCCATTGATAATTGCCACTTTCAGTAGTGGTTTGG
>CAHIKZ030003794.1:955000-1015000 GCA_903632075.3 Acanthosepion pharaonis
TAAAATAATAACACCCAAAACCCACTTTTTTGTGCACGTATTTATAGGAGAGAAAAGGAATGAATAACTTCTCTATAGATTAAAAACACAAGAAGAAATATGAATAGAAATTGAAATTGAATGAGTGTGTGTATAGGTGTGCTAATAATAATAATAATAATAATAATAACAACAACAACAACAGATGATGCTAAAAGCAGGTTTTACACTATAAAGAGAAAATGGGAGATGAAAATCGAGGAGCAAGAAAAGGAAAAATTAAGTGATTTGTATATGATAAACAAATGATAGAACTAATGAAACCGACAGAATGAAAGGAGAAAAATAAACGTCACCCCTCTCAACAAACAAGAGAGAGAGAGAGAGAGAGAGAGAGAGAGAGAACTAAAAATATATTTTCTTTCTTTTCTTTTTTTAAAATTTAGATCATCAATCAGATTACAAAATGCAGAGAAAGAAGAAAAACAGAAAAAGATCTGAGATTTGAACTGATCGCTTTCTTAGGGTCAGTTTGTAAATAAAAAAACAAATTAAACTAAAAAAAAAAAGAAAAAAGTAATAAAAAAAAAACTTCCATTACTTACCAGAAAAAAGTACGATAAAAAAAAAAAAAAAAAAAATCTCACGTGTGTATGTATTTATGTATACATCTATATAACGATAATAATAAAAATATTTTTGTTTTGAAATCGAGAAAGAAACTAAAATTTAAAAAGGGGGGAAAAAACAAAAAAAAAAAAAGTGAATAATCTGGAAATGCACACACGCACTTGATGCGAAGTGCGCGCACACACGTACACAGGGGCAAAAACACATTTGCTCAAAAATGAAACTTCGACTGACTACTGTATACGGGAAGAAAAAGAAGAGAGAAAAAGAAAGCACCAACACACGCACCCGCTCACAAATAACACGAATGATAAAAAAAAAAAAAGAGGAAAAATGCAAAAAAAAAAAAAAAAAAAAATCGTTAAATTTTGCCCGAGTAGCCAAAGGCGGCTGCCACTGAAAAATGAAGAGAAAGAGAAGAGAAGTGCTTCCACCCCTTGTGTCAAAAATAGACTTTACCGCCGAGGAAGGTCACTTACATCAACCTATATTACGGGCCATCACGCTCTAATTGACCGTCATATTTCTCAGTGGACAGGCGGTTTATTTATATTTCATATGTATACATGTTGAAAAAAAAAGAAGAAGAAGAAGAAGAGAGTCTACTTTGGAGATAGAATTAAAAAAAAAGGGGGGAAAAAGAAGAAAAAAAAAGGAGAGCAATAGATTCGATCACTTTCTATCTATTATCGAAAAAAAAATCGATCTTTCGGGTTTTAAACAATTGCTACACAAATATTAACACGCTGTCTGCTATACTTTTGCAGTTTAGTCCTTTTTTTTTAGTTCTTTTCCCCTCTTCAAGCTTTTTTCTTAGCTTCGTTATCCTCCGAGTTGAAAAATCTGTGGCTGTGCGTTGTACAAAACCCCGCTCTCCCTTCCCACCCTCCCTCTCTCTCACGCCCCCCCACCTTCCCCCGCCAAACTCTGAACTTATACTGCCTGCATTTGCACCCTCGCTTTCTCTTTCTCTTTCTCTGTCCTTCTTTCTCTCATTCTCTCTCTTTTTTTTTTTTTTTTGGTACTTATCCCTATTCTTTGCTCTCTACACTCTCTCTTTCTTCGCTCTCCCTTCCTCCGTCTCCTCCTCTTCCTCCTCCGCCTGCCCCCTACCGCCACTAACTTTTTACATGGTTTGGAAGCTTCGGCGAGATCAGTTTGACGAGGGCAGTATTTTCATATAGCCACCGCCTCTTTCAGTGGCTAGGTTGACGTTACCAGCGTTCAACGTTTCCACTGTCCACTGTCAAACGGATTGTGAATCGTAAAAAGGGTCTCTTACAAGTTTGGGGCCACGGACATCGTAGTCTTGTTGACCCCCAGGAGGCGGAGTGTTATTTTTTCTTTTATTTCAGTTTTTTATATATATAAATAATATATTTATATATATATATATAATATATAAACATAATAATAACAACAACAACAATATATATATATTAAGATAATATATATATATATATAAATATATATATATATATATATATATATGTAATATATATGTATCTACATATATTTCTCTAAGATCTTACACTTTACCTTGTTTTTTTTTTTTTACCTTTTTACCCGAATACGTTTTCGCAAACCCATAATTTTTGTTACTGTCCGCGTACATTATTTGCGCGACTAAAGATGTACTACATATAGATCTATACTTATGTAAACACACACCCATACACTTATATATATATATATATATATATATATAAATATATACACACACGCATTGGCTATTGGCTTTCTGTCGACCCCCTTCTCCATGTTTGCCTCCCTTCCCCAGTTTTTTCAGTAAAAATTGAGGTGTTGACTCCTACTGACCCCACCTCTTCCAAGTGGTCACCCAAACGGCCAGTGGATAAGAATCGCGCCAGTTGGACCTAAAGCTTGAGACCGCTAAAACCCAAAAAACGGAAGGACCGGACCGGACCGGACTGGAATAACTACTTTTATTTATTTCTTTTTTTTTTTTTTTGTGTTTCAATTACAAGTCAACCTGGTTTAATACTACTACTGTTTTATATATATATATATATATATATATATATATATGTATGTATATATATTTATGTATGTATATAAAAAGAAAAAAGGGAAATAATAATTAAAAAAAAAAAAAATTAAATTAAAAAAAAAAAGTGGAAAAAAAGTGGAAAAAGTTCTCCCCCCCAAAAAAGAAGGAAGGAACCAGGCCCCCTAAAAAGAAAAGGGGGGGAAAAAAGTGAAAAAAAAAAAAAAAAAAAAAAAAAAGAAAAGAAAAAAGAAAGAAAAAAAGTAGGTGGAGTCATTCATTCTTGCAGGTGATTTGGGGAAAGCTTCCCATGATTCCGCGGCAGCGTCGGCCATATTTGTTGTTAATCTTTGTCCAGATGTAAGACCCACAGTTTGGATCAAGATATTTTTGAAGCTGTTTTTACAACACCATGTCACGGAGGAAACAGGGCAAGCCACAGCAAAGAAAAACGGTTGACTCATGTAAGTACTTGTTGTTGTAGGCTCTGGGTCCCCACCCAGATATTGTTTTCATTTGTTATATTTATTTCCTAAAAGTCGGAAGGTCCCCGGTTCAAGCCCGGAGGCGACCGTGTCCTTTTTTTTTTTTTTTTTTAGTATCTCGTCCCTACGATCATTAACCATCTTTCTACCTTTCATCACTTTTTCAATTCGATCCCCAAAACCTATAGACTGACCATTTGTTGTTATTTATTACCATTTATTTACATTTCTCTCTTTTTTCTTCTCTCTATCTTTTTTTTATTCCCTTCTTAAGTAGCGAAGCATTGTTTATCTACGGCGAGGAGGAACTCCCGCACTTATTTCGATTGTAAATATACATTTTTAAATGAAAGATGGAATTTGTAGGTAACCACTGCAAAGATCGGGTCAGGATTTTGATATATTACTAAGAAATAAGACTGAAAGACGAACTCGTTGGATCTAAGCCGAGGCAGATGACCACATGCCAAGCGACAAGACTTTTTAGCACACACGCACCAAACGAGACGTCATAGTCGGGTAACTTACGCAATGTCTTATACTGTAAATGTTACTGTACATAAGAACTTAATCGAAACAGACAAATATTGTTATTTTAAATACTTGCTTGAATGGTTAGATAGAATTTCTTTTATTCTTTTAAAAAATTCATTCATTATTTTTGTATTTATTTATATTTACGTATTTACCCACCCACACGGAACTCGTGCACACGGGTCATAAACGCGCTTTGCTGTGTACACCCACTTACCAATTAAGTTTTATTTTAACATTATACTTAAACTGTAAATTTTAAACAATAAAGATACGTTTTAGAATATGTCATTGATTATAATTATTACATATAGCTAGCCGCACACCTGAATATTGATAGATCTGGACAACAATGAATGTTTTACGCACATACACACACGTGTTTTAACCATGTCTCTTACGATTTCATACGAAAAACCTTTCATCTGTTTACTTACTTATATTCTGATATTTAATTAAGTTCCTGTTTATTTTCTCTTATCTAATGCGTGAGTGCAAATTATTCTAAGGCCACTTAGAAAACCTTTTACAAAATGGACAAATCACTGTTTAGCTGCACACACGCAAACTTGTGTGATTTCTCTCTCTCTTTCTCTTTCTTAACAACATAATCTAATTGCATTTAAATGCATGTTTTTTTCATGTTGTAGATTACAGGCGCCCATCTCCTTCTTTATAATTACAGTGTACACATAGAGACATATAGAGAGTATGTCCGTTTTTAGTGAAATATGGGTGGATGTTGTGTAGTGGTCACTTTTCATAGCGCGCGCACTCACACACCTCATGAAAAGCACACGAGGATTTTCTTTATTTTTTACACTTAAGCACACGACTTTTATCATTATTATTATTATTATTGTTGTTATCATTATTTTGTTGTTATTTACTTACTTGTGACATAATATAAGCCTCCCCGTTATTGTCGTCAAATATATATATATATATATATATATATATATATAAGTTTTAAAAAAATCTGATTGCGCACACACGCAGAAAGTGACCTTTTTAATATTTGCTAATGTCTTTAAATACATATTTTCCTAAATAAGTAATTTTCGATGTGATTTTAAATTTCTTTCAAACGTTATGTAATAGATTTATATATATATATATATATATATATATATATATATATATATAATATGTATGATTCCTACTTTGTGGTCGTGTCGTAAGCAATTCTCATCGACCTTGTTTTTTTTTTTTTTTTTTTCTCTCTTATGAAAGCTTTCCCAAACCGATTGTTGTCCATTTAGTGACCTACCCAAGTTTTGATTACTGTTTAATTTATATTGTTTCTTGTACTATTAGGTTATGTGTGTGTGTAAATCCTTTTTAGGTCCCTTATTTTGCCAATTAGAGCTCCTTAGAATAATAAACTTACTTCATCTCCTGTCCCTAGAAATAAAAAATTCTTAACTACACGTGGTTTTTAGATTTGCGTGTGTTTCGCTTTTACTATGTAATGAAGTTGAAATATATGATAAATATTTAGCTTGAAATATTTGGTCTTTTCATTGAAAATAGCCCTTAATTTGTTTTTGTAAGCTTCTTAAGATATTAATTTTATTGTCATCAGTGTGTGTCCGAAATACACTTATGTCCACTCCCTCTGGCCAATACTTGGTTTTAGTTTGTTTGTTTTTACCTTTTCCTCTTCTTATTCGTTTCGTATTTTTCACTGTAAGGATTTTTTTTTCTTTTTTGCTTTCTATAAGATTTTTTTAGAATCAAAGTGTTTTAAATATTTCTACCAACATTTGAAAGATCAAAGGTCTCTAAGCATTGACCAGTACTTTTTAGTTTTCTATATAATTTCAATTTAATAACCAAAAAAAGTACATTATTTTTGTTCAAAGTTTTCAGGGGAGGGGGAAGAAAACTAATATTCTTTTAAATGGTAAATTGTATCATACCTTTTGAAATTTATTAATTTTTGAATGTTGCTGTCACAAGCACATTTTTATTAAGTTATCATTTCTGCAAGATTAAAATTCTTTATTAATATTTTAATTTCGTCTGATGACCACTAAAAACACTGCTATTTTTCCCCCAATTGATATTTTTACAGTCATTTTAGTTTTGTCCACTATTGATAAGTTAACTGGACAATCCATTATCAAACTTGTTTGACCCTTTTTAGAAAATAAGCTGGTTACTAAGTTGAACTACATTTTAAATTTAAAAATGTTCATTTAATCTTTATTTAGTTATAAATGAAAAAAATAATGACAATTCCTTGACATTATTCTGGAATGCTTTTTAAACCTAATTTTGGAATCACCCCCTTCCTCCACTTTTTTCATTGACACAAATTGGACTTTAAAAAAAATGGTAAATAATTCTTTTATTTAATTTGATGGTCGGATGTTTTTTTAGCAGGTCTTTGTCAGAGGTCAGGTTTTTGTTCATCACGTCACCAGAAGTGTACTTTGACCTCTTCATAGATAGAGTAGTCTTGTAATATATTTTTTTTTTTAATGAGAAAAAAAAATAGGCTATTTTCATGCATTTAATTTCTAGTGATTATGAACTGTTCTGGTGATTAGAATGATTTTTTTAAAATAAATTTCAAAATCGTAATAATTCACTATCATTTCACTTAGTGAAATGATATAATTTTTTAAAGAACGTAAAGATATTTTTTTCCCTGAACCAGCACCACGTGTAAAATATCTTTCACAAGATCGCTTACTAGACAAGTTTGCAATACATCTCTATATTGAAACTGTTATTACCACGTCCAACCATTCTGAACCATTATAAAATTGTCAGATATGATATGATCGTTGTTAACATTGTCCCGGGCTTCTTCATCTCATGTTGAGCATGAAATGACCAACCTCTTGTTTTTATTTGGTACGTATTCACACACACAAATATACACACGTATAGCCAGATAAAAAAAAAAATGACAGTTAAATTAAAATTGTCATTTTTAAGTAATTGTAAAAAGTTTGATGATAGGGATCACGAGGCATTCAGTATTCAGTATCTCGTGATCCCTGTCATCAAACTTTTTACTACGTTTGATGCTTGGTTGTAATGTAAATTAGCTTTTACTTAAAATACCTTATGAATGAATGCTGTGTATAATAAGTTGAATAAACTTTTTGACACAACTTGTGAATTAATTTTTAAGCTAGGAATTTTATAACTTCTAAATTAATCTTAGAAAAATTAAACTTTTTAAAATTGTTTTTGATATTATGCACAAAAAATATGTATTTATGTGTGTGTGAACCTTAAATAAAAATCAAGTCTTGGAGGGACACGTGTTTTTGTAAAAATTTTTTGCTTATTAGATGGGAGTTTGTTTTAGTTTCGTGCAAGCTGTTTAAATTTAATTTTCGGTTTTTGTCTTAAACTTAATAACATTATTTACCAAATATCTGTGTTTATTTTTTCATGTTGATTATTTTAAATTTAAACATCTTTCAAAGAATTTTCACATTCTTTATCCTAATTTTAGACCAATTTTTCTGTCGATTGTTTTACTCTTGCAATGATTTTTTTCAAGTATCTTTAACTTAACTATAGATTTCTTTTGTCTGACGTCTACATTACATTCGATATGTGAGTTTGTTTTTGCTTAAATATACACATCTGACCCAGGATTTAAATTAACGTAAACATGTCTATGTAGAGAATAGATGTTTATTTTATTTGTTAAAAGAACTACTAGTTCCTTTTTTTGTTTGTTTTTTTTTTATTCTGTTTTCCTTTGGAATTGGTGTGTGATTCTGATGTAACTGAAAATGCAATCTATACCTTGTTCAGTAAACTTACATTGGTGGGGCATTTTGCTAAATTGTCAACTTTTATTTTCTTTTATCTCAGGATATCATTAGACATTTTATATCACAATAAAGGAAAATAGTGGGCGTCTTTTAAAAAATCTGGACATTGGATGTATAGTGGCAAAATGTCCTTCTGGTTGTTCAATTCTTTTTTGACCTTTTTTACATTTCACTCGCCCAAAAAACCCTTTGGTCCTTTTTTTGTTTGTTTGCCAATTCTATATTTCCACTTGGGTTTCTACATTGTTAAACCAGTTCAACATTTATTCTTTCTTTACGCTTAAACATAAAAAAAAAACAAAAAAACACACGTACATAGACAAAAATCTATTCTAGGTGTACATTTCATTTTTTGTAATACACGAAGATTGGCGTGCTTTGTGTATTTATAAAACCATTTCTATGCGTGTGTGCAGGGCATAAAATCCAATAGTATATTTATTTATTTGATATGAAAAACGTGTGTGTATAGCTGGTTGCCTGAGCACTACACGCACTATTAAGTGTGCTTTTTTGTGTATTCCATTATTAACACATCACTTACATACATACTGCCGAGCTAAAAAAAAAAAAATATGAAGATGTATTAGAGATCTGATGACCAGTCCATCCCTGGTCGACTGAAGGAAGAGAAAAATCGATTTCTGTATTAAAAATGATGATACCAAAAAAGAAGTGAAGCATTTTTATTAGAAGATATCTCTTTTGCCCATCTCTATACAGACCGCACACACGCATCTACATTGTGCGTGTGTGCGCGGGTTTTTTGTTTGTTTTTCTTTTTTACTCCGTCCATAGTAAAAAATATCTCCCACCCCGCAAAATGTCTCGTATTGTCACATTGTGTATCGTGTTTTTTTTTTTAATCTCTTTTTTTTAAATTTTTTCTTTTATTGAATATCTCTATTAAAAATATCCCCCCAAAAAACCGTTTTTAGGCCCTAATTAACTGCATTCTAACAACTTATCCCTTATTTTAGCTAATAATCTTTGTACACACTCCACCCCCAAGAAAAAAACAAATCTTTTTTTTTTTTTTTTTTTACTGTTCCACATAATTAAAAAAAAGAATTTTTTTAAAATAATTTTCAACACTAGCTTTTTTTTTCTCTCTTCATTGTATTAAAAAAACTTTCAAAAAAGAAAAAAAAAGAAAACAGCTCTTGAAAGAAAAGGGAAAAAAAGGTGTGTCTGATTTTCTACAGAACAGTTTACGATAATGATCACGTGACAAAACATCCCTTCTCGTTATTTCATTTTGTACTTTAACTAAGTGTAAGGAAGTTTGAAATATCATAAAACTAATTATTAGTGTACTAAAGAGAGAGTATATAATTAGCTTTTTTTTGTTTTGTTTTTTTTTACCCTTTTCTAAATTTTACGTCATCAAAAAAAAATAAACACTACCTTTTTTATTTTTTTGGGTGGGGGGACTGTCACTTAAAAGTAAAACAAAGTATAATTCTGATATGAGGCATGTGAAAAAATAAACTTGTATTTGCTGACCAAAAGATATTGTTTATTGTCCGTTTTTTATCCCAACGCTGCCTGTTCCTTCTTTCTCTCTCAAAACAGTAAAGCAGGTTTTGTTTTGTTTTTTGCATAATATTGCAATTCTGGTATGGGATAAGACAAGAATCATATTTTCTATTTTATGCAATTGGTTTTTTGGGGTTTTTCTGTCAATTTTTCATTTAAATACCACCAAAGAATTTTAATTAGATCTCTCTACTATTCGCACTTATTGTTAAAAATCTAGAATTTAGTAATGTTTTTTTAAAAAAGGGTTATTTTGTTTAGAAGGTTTTCTTCGCTCAGGTTAAAAACTAAGGAAGATTTAGACATCCCGAACCAGCACTTGTATTGAATTCCTCTGTGATTTCAAAAACATATACGTCTTTATCCAGTGTCTTTATAAATAAATAGACTGTCTCTAATTTCTCCGGCGAAAGGAAATAAAGGCCAATGTCCTATGGGAATTAATGGAAATGAAACTTATTTTTCACGTAACGTAGTTCGTTGTTGTTGCTTTTTTTCTCTCTCTTTTTTTGTCTCTTTCATTTTTAACACTCTATTTTTTAAAAATATAATCTAGATATTATGTTACTTACGGCCATCCGTATTTTGGCCTTGTGTCAAACGAATCACGTTAAGCCCACTTGCCTTACAGTTACACAAACACAGAAAGGAAAACTATTTTACACACATAAGAATATCGCATATAATAACATATTACTTTTTTGACGTTAATTCGATTCTTATATATATATATATATATATATATATATATATATATATATATATATAATATACATACACACACGCTCCGTTCAGTCGTTAATTAATCATAATAAGTATAGTGCTGTAGTTTTATCCATTTAATTTTATGAATTCATGATTTAGAAACACATTATCTGGGTTAGAAAGTTGTTTTGGAATGTATAGATGTTTTTCGTGATTTCTTGTGAATTTTCCATCAAATCTATTTCCTCCTTGTCTCTGAGAATTTGGTCAATTTACCGACCAGAAAAGAATGTAAAAATAAGGTTTCTTTAACTACTGTATATAGTACATTAATATTTTTAAAAAAATGAAGTTTATATTGTCATATCCTAATTAATTTTGTTTTTTAGACTCGCACTACAAAAAAAAAAAAAAAAAAAAACTGTTTTCCCTCTTATTAAAAAAAACTGTTTTTCCCCTACAAAAAAAAAAAACTGTTTTTTTCCCTCTTATTAAAAAAAAAACTGTTTTCCCTCTTATTAAAAAAAAAACTGTTTTCCCTCTTATTAAAAAAAAAACTGTTTTCCCTCTTATTAAAAAAAAAACTGTTTTCCCTCTTATTAAAAAAAAAAAGGTGTTTTCCATTATTGGATATAAAGAACACCTGCTAAAAATATTAT
The DNA here is from genome assembly GCA_903632075.3 of Acanthosepion pharaonis. Taxonomy (NCBI): domain Eukaryota; kingdom Metazoa; phylum Mollusca; class Cephalopoda; order Sepiida; family Sepiidae; genus Acanthosepion; species Acanthosepion pharaonis. Next base: position 965,346 of record CAHIKZ030003794.1, read on the forward strand.
TTTTAGTGAAATATTTCTAATGTCATAATAACTTTTTATTCTAGTAAGGGATTTTTTATATTTCTAAATATTTTGTGTAATATGAAAACCCTGTCACACGTGAAATAGCCTTACCAAATTTGTAAAAATATTCGGAATATGAGCTATAGAAAAAAAAGTTCCTATTTCTTTACTTAATCTTAAAATAAGTTTTATTTTTTGTTTACACTCTCTTAAATTCAATTTTGTATTTATTTAAAAAAGATAATGTGTATTTTTGAAGAATACGTACTTTGCAATGTTAAATTAGGTTGGTCTTCGAAATTTGGCAGCTGACGAAAATTTAATTTCAAGAAAATATAAAATTGTTTCTTTGGGTGGGGGGAGCAATTCTGGTAAAATATTTTTTAACTAAAGCAATTTTTAATTCTCTGAATACCAGAAAAAAGTCGAAATGTTGAAAGAAATATTTGAAAATAGTGGGTGGGGTTGTCTAAGGGATTGACGATTCCTGGTTTGCCAAGATTTGACCGTTCGTTTAATTTACATATGTAAATGGAAGCTACTGCTTTTTTCTTTTATTAAAAAACGAAACACAAGTAAAGCGAAAATGGATTGTTGTCGTTAATTCATAAATACATTTATGTATATTTAATTTAAAAGTAGTTTTTATTTTTTTAATTCACTTCTTTTATATTCTGTAAAAACTGCTTCATCGCATCGTTTTTTTTGTTTAATTTATTTTTATTTAAAAAAATGGACTAGAATTCTATTGTGTGAATAATGCCGCCTTCTTTCTTACGTTCGTGTTATTTTTGTTTAGATAACATTTTTTAATGTTTCATTTAAAATTATTTCTAATTTAAAATTTAATTATTAAAAAAAATAAATAAAGGCCAAGTATTTTTTTAAAATTGATTTCTTTAAATAATCAAAATGGTCAACATATTGCCTTGTTTTACTGGTCTGTGACCTGGTCGAAGAGACATAAAAAAAAAAATCTATTGTGTTTTAGGAATCTTTTGAAAATTATATATATATTTTTGAAAACTTAAAATAAAAATAGTATTTATTTTAATAAGAACCAAAATAATTATAAATTTATGACAAAAAATATATATATTTAAATACTAGCCCAAAATTGTAACTTGGCCTGATTTTATTTATTTATTTATTTAAATACACTAGAATACAATCCCTTTAATTTCCAACCCTATTCATTAAAAAAAAAGTTCAATTCCGTTCTAAAAATGTCTTTTTACATTCTCGTCATCTGAAAATACCGAAAAAGGTCTTTCTTCCTTGTCTTTATTTTTTTTTTTTTTTTCATCTATCATTGAATTTTTTTTTTTTTAAACCACCCCCTTTCTTTTTTTTTTTTTTTCACTGCATTGTTTCCTCGACATTTTTTTATATTTTATTAAGGCATTTACTTTTTTTGTTTTGGTCTCAGGAATTCTTGGAAGTTGTGTAGTAGTAGAAAATAGTTCTGCTGCCTCCCCCCCCCGCCGCCTCCACTTCTTTCCAGCTCAAAATACGTAATTTCATCTCTCTTCTTTTCTATCACTGACACACACACACACACACTTATTTGTATTTAAAAACGAGTGGACATCGTTTTTTTTTCTCTTCTTTCCCCGTTTTTTTTTCTTCCTCTCTCCAGCATCTTTTTGATCCTTCCTAAGACAGTTTTTTTTTTTTTTTTTTTAATATCGATTTTTTTGTCCATCCATTCTTCGTCATCTCATTACTACTTTTTTCTCTCTATTCTTCTTTTCAAACTCATTTAGACAGCATTTCCAGGGGTTGGGTTTTTTGAGTTGTTTTTTTTTTTTTTTTTTCACTCCCAAATTGTCCCTTAAATTATTTATATCCGTTTTGTTTTTTTACACATTCGTTTAATTTTTATAGTCATAAATCTTTAAAAATTCAATTTTTAATTTCTTGGAAATGTACATAAAAATAAATTCTAAATTTTTGAATTATTTTTGCAAACATTAGTGTTTTTAACTAAATTTGAAATCAATTAATCACTAGTTTTAATGTAAATTTAATTTTTAATTTAATTTTAAAGTTAATATTTTTTATAAACTTAAAAATACGAATTCAATTTAGTTTATAAAACATTCATTAGGCAATATAGCTGTAGTAGTGTAAATAAAAAAAAGTCTTATTTGTTATTGTTTTCTAACAGTAACACGTACTTGTTCTTTTCTCTCTGCTTGAAGTAAGAAGCTAATTTACGCTATAACATTTTAAAATATCTTGAACAGTTTCAATTTCAAGTAATCTACTCTCTCTAAACTGTCGAGAGATGTTGATGAAGATGTGTGTGTACAAAAAGGGCATACAGACACATATATGGAGATAAAGAAAGATAGATAATAATAGACTGGTTGTCCCGTCCGTCAACATGATTCTATAATAATGTCTTGTATATATGGTTGTATATAGAGATAAAAAAAACACACACACACACAAAACAAAACAAAACAGTAAGATTGAAATAGAAAGAAACGGAGTTAGTGATAGAGGGGGTGGAGCCGAACTTCTTTTTTTCAACGCCTCATATTGTAATGTATATTTCGTTAGAATCTATTCTGATGATGAAATCATTAAAAAAAAAAAAAACATTACAATGTAGCAAAATTTTAACCTAGATAGATCTTTAATGATAAAAATGTCTTTATATGAAAGCTCCGTTCTATATTATTGCTAAATGTTACTACTTAGCAATAGACATTCGACAAGACTGGAATCTCCAGTTCTTGAATTTTTATTTATTTACTGTTTTTTTTTTTTTTTTTTTTTTTGGAGGGGGTATTACACTAAGCGAGATTGAGCATTTTTTTTAAAAATCCTTCGTAAAGATGAAAACCAAATAATTAAAAAAAAAAAAAAAAAATTGTAATATGAGGCAGGATAAAAAAAATTCCCAGGATTTATAGTCCTCGGGCTTTTTTTTTTTTTTTTTTTTTTTAATATAAAAAACTTTTTGTCCCCCCCACCTTCTTTCTTTCATCCATCTATGCAACATCAGTGTTGTTATATCGTTTTCTTTTTAGTTCTACTGTCGTCCCATCACTAGAAAATACGAAATACAGATGCATAGCTCTTGTAATTATGTTATAAGAAGCAAAAAAAAAAAAAAATACAAAGAGGCAATAGATGTTTTTGTCGTAGAGACCGGGCACTTTCAAAGAGGTCTGTCTCCTCTTTTTTTTTTCCACTGGACACTGACTTCACTCCACTATATTGGTCCTCTTTTCCCCATGAGTCATAGTGTGATTTTAATACCTGACCTAAACCGTAGAGGACCCCAGACACATAATGGCTACACAGAGGGTATTGCTAGGCAGGTCACGCCTTCAGGTTGTGTAATTTTAGATAAGCAAAGGTCAGATTTTGCAGGACTGGCACGTCGAGAAAATTAGAAAGCTTCTTCTCCCCCCCCTCTCTCTCTATTTTTCTCTTTACTGGCCTACAATATATAGGTTAGCTCGTCTTGTCCTGTCTCATACGTCCTTTTTATTACCCCACTCCCTGCTTGCTTGCTGACTGGCTCGCTCGCTGGCTGGCCAAGCCGTGGTGGACCGAGGAAGGCCACATTCACAAAATAAAAGTTTAAAAAAATGTAAAAAAAAAACAAAAAAACCCAGGGTGTAGTAGGGGGGGGGAATACATGAAGGCTTTTTTAATTGTCTTAACAATGGATTTCTTGAATCTTTTCAGTATTAGACTGGACATGTCTTTTTTTTTCCCCACTGTGCGACTACACGCACATGTACACACTGAATTTAATTTCTTTTAAAGATTTTTAACCGAACCAAATGTTTACTATCTTTCTTAACAAAACAAAAACTTTTCTAGTATCATTGACTAACATATATTATTACATAATAATAACGTATTAAAATTATTACTTTTTGTCTGTGACTTTTTTCTAGTTAAATAAAATGCCACGTTTTTTTTTTTTTGTTTTTTTTTTTATGTAAGAAAACTCTGAAAAATCGCTTAGAGGGTTGCTCCAGAGAAGTACTTGGACAAACCTATAATTAACAATGACATGACAGTCAAATTGAGTGTTAGCTAAATGACTGTCGTAAAAGGTCGAGGAAGATTTTTTTTTTTTTGCTTTTAATTTTCATTTCACTCTTAGCAAATTTTAATTCTAGCAGGAATTTTTCGATATCTTTTTTTTTTTTTTTTTTGTGCCCTCCAAACGAAAAGACCGAAAAAAAGATGCTTCTTCCACACAACCCGGCTTCTTCATGAGAAGAATATAAAAAAATATCTGGTTATTTTCTTCAAATGTAACGCTTTAACTTGTCTTATTGGTAAAAGACAGGACGGGATGCTTTTTCAGTAGTGGCAGTCCGTTTACTTATATTTTCAATGCTCTTAATAAATCATTCTGTGATTTCTGAGAGAGAAGAGTTATCCTAACCCGTTATCCTGACAGATACACACACACAGGCTTTTTTACTCCTACTGCTGTTTTTCGTTCCATAATATTCCCTTTCTTTCTCTCTCCAATATTTTCCCACAACTAATTGAATCCCTTTCTATTCACGCCCTTTCTTGCCCGACTATTTTCTGTTTAATATATTTCTTGGCGACTACTTGCAAGTATAGGAAGAACAGTTGCACACATCTGCAACTTTAAAAAAAAAAAAAAAAATTCTGCAAACCAACACACGTATGTGTTCTTCACTTTTTTAAAAACCTACGTAGCAATTTTTAATATTATTAAATCTTATGACTTTTTTGCATTAAAAGCAAAAAAAAAAAAAAAAAAAATAATAATAATCCAAACACGTGGTCAGAATGTAATTTATTTGCTTAAAAAATCATCTATTTTTTTTTTGTAAGATATTTTCTTTGTACTTTAATTCTAAGGTCAGATCTGCACACACATATTTAGAGATTAAAAAGAAAATTGTAAGTACCGTGTCTTTTCTGGGCGTAAGCGATCATAGCTCTCGACAGCTTCCTTTTCTCAATTCTGCATTATTCTATGATTGTTCCTGGGAAAGATAAATTATTTTTTTCCTCATTGTTTTTTTTTCATAATTTGAATTCAGAAAACAAAGACAACAGTTCGACTGTTTTGCTCTAACTCATATGCTAGGGATATGTGGATTTATTCTTTTCCCAAGGGTGTTAGTGCCAAAAATAAAAAAAGAAGTGTTTGATCAAAATTAAAACTGTACTTTTACTGCGCACATTAGCAATCGTACTAGTCAGTTCGTCCTTTTGGAGGGATAATTGCTGATTTAAAATATATACAGTAATCTTTCATTAAAATTAAAGAAACTGCATAGGCATGCAAGTATCAATACATAGATGTTATTTCTAAAATTTTGTTTTATATGGTTGCTCGCAGTGTTGTTTAAAAACACACATTTAATGTCATCTAGAGAGCATATTTAGAGGAATAGAATTCTTAAATTGTAAGAACACAACCGGTGCCTACTACCTCTATCCCCCCGAACCCTCTAACTGGGACCGATTGGGGGGGGGGTCTCCGGTCAGTGCTTTGTTACCCTTGCTGTCTTATCAACATTTGCTTTTTTCTACATACATTTATATACCTTATAAATTAAAAATAAGCATAACTGGCTATTAATGAAAACTTTTATGGATTTTGATGTCATTTGCTTTTTGTCCAAATTTGTGAATTTGTTTTGCTCATAAGTCTAAGTCTTATATATATATATATATATATATATATATATATATATATATATATATATATATATATATATATTTTATCCATAATGTTGAATATTTTAAATTTATTCAACTTTTCAACAGAAAAAAAATCTCTCAAGTTGATGTTAAAAATTACTACAAAACATTGATTTATTTAAGATGGAATGATCTATTATGACAAGTTTCTAACTTTTATTTACTTTTAATTTTTCTAATTGAATTATTCACCGATATTGCATATGATCCTTTATTGTATATAATTAGGTTATAATAAAAAATTTATATTTTAAATGAATACTACCTTATGAAAATTGAGATGTCGTAGAGTTGGGGGCCTACTGTATCATAGATTTGGTGGGGGTATAAGACCCTTGCCCTGGCAAATAATATATTAAATTAAATTCATGTCTCAGATGTTTCTATTTTAGATGATAATCTAAAAAATACGCTTTTAGTGACTTAGATTAAAATTCTTCTGCAAGTGTGTCTACATGATGGTTGCAGAAATTTATTATCCATTCTTGGGTATGCTCATTCCGACGAGCACATGTTTGAAAGAATTTATTTTATGACATTTGTTGAATTTAGTTCTCTTTCTTCTTTCCTGTTCTTAATGTGTGTGTGTGAGAGAGAGGAGACCATTTTTGGAAAGAATATAAAGAAGAAAAAAAAATTCTGGATTAGCCATTTCATGAAATAATTTTGGTACAAATTAATCTTTTTCTTTCTCTCAAAGATCACACAGTATAAACATTTAAGAAAAAACACACACACACACACACACACACACACACACACACGAAATTCTTTAAACCAGATGCAAATCTTGCTTATATAGAAGCTATTAAACGAAATGCAAAACTTCTACATCTAAGACATAGTATAACCTCATTTTAACCCATATCTTCCCAGTGTCGGTTTAAACTGCCCCACCCCCCATTGTAACGGTTTTGTTTAAAAGTGCTTATTTTCTTCATGTTAGATGAAAACTTACAAATTATTCAACATATTTCAGTGAAATTTTCACTTTCAAAAATTCTAGTTTAGTTTCAATATATGGAGAAAAAAAATAAATAAATAAAAAAGAAAAAAAAAAAAAAAGAGATCAGTTTGAAGATCTGGATTAAAGAATCACACATTATTTTTATTAGTGTTAGTAAACTAGTTTTAATATAAGATACAACTGGGCATAAAATGAGGGCCGTTTTTTTTTTTTATTGCTCTTAAGTAATAAACTGATTACTACAGATTAATAATTAGAAAAAATGTTTAATATTTTCTGAACATCAGGTTAAGCTGACATCATTATTTTCTATATATTTTGACCATTTTGTCCAATATCTATCTTTTTTTTTGATTTCACATGAAAATTTTTCACTTTCAAAATTATAGTTTATGTACATGAAAAAAAAAAAAAAAGCTTTAAATTCTTTGAAACAGTGCAGGGTAATATAAAAGAAATAATTTATGGGAAACATATTTAAAATTACATCCCAAAAGAAACAATTCATAATACAACTTCTACATCCTGTTTAAGATCAAAATATTATGACAAAATCTCTGTAAAAACAATTTGTTTTAGTGCAGAAACGTAGCGTAGCAATGAAAATAAATTTCTTATTGCATAATAATTTATAGACTTTGTAAATATTTACTGATCTATTTATACCCAATTTTTTTTTTTCTTTCTCACTATAAGACCTCATAATAAATAAATTTTTGTCTCCTGGCAATTCCTGTGTGTGTGTTATATATATATATATATATATATATATATATATATATGTATATAATTTTTTTTTTTTTTTTTTTTTTTTGAAGACACTTCTTTTAATTGGTTTGTTAGACCATTTTTGGTAACATTGAAAACACTCAGAAGATGGACAACTTGGGTTCAAATTCTTCCCCACAAGAAAAACATTCTGAAACTTAGAAAAATTGAGTAAAAAGAAAAATAACCTAAAAGGACTTTCATTGGTCTTTTAAGCAAACTTGTGTAAATGTAAGAATTTAATTGGTGCCAAAATTCACGATATATATGTACATGTTTTAAGATATGCTATATTTATGGGTAAAAGTGCTCAGTATTAATGATAGTGCATGTAAATATACAAGTAGATGACACTGTGGCAACAGTCTGTTTCTTGCTTGAAAACAATTTTCAGGTTTAAGTCTCCTCTTCTCTGTTTTGGTTAAGTTTACCCCTTTTTGGTTTTTGTACTCTACAGACATTGTGTTTACGTGGTGTCTTTTTCTTTTTTTCTTCTTTTTTTTCTTCTTTTTTTTTTCTTTTTTTTTCTTTTTTTCTTCTTTTTTTCTTCTTTTTTTTTTCTTTTCTTTTTCTTCTTTTTCTTTTTCTTCTTTTTTTTGTTTCTTTTTTTTCTTTTTTTTTTTACTTTTTTTTTTTACTTTTTTTTTAAAAAAAATTTTGGCGAGCTTGGTATTCATAGGGTTTAGTTTTTTCTGTTTTTCTTTCTTTCTTTTCCCTTCCTTAAAATATATAATGTTGGGTTTCCACTTCCTTAAACTTCATACTTTGGACCAGTCTATCTGAAATTCTAATTGGTAATTATTGTTACTTTTTTTTGCTTATTGTCCAGTTCACACTCCTTCCTGGTCTTCTGAACAGGAGTAGAGGTTCATCTCTCTTTTCTTGTTTAGAGTTGGGTTTCCAGTTCCTTCTGAAGTCTACTTCAACTCTCTACTCCTAACGTCTCTGTCCGAACTCTGAAATTTTTATTCACTAATTAAATCTTGACTTCTTCAAGTCTAGAATTAGCTGTCTATCTTTTCTGTTATCTTGGCCTTTCTTATGCTAATACAAATCCACGCAGTAACCATCTACCTTGAGTGGCCCTTGGGCCTTGTATTGGGTGAACATTAGTGTAAAAAAAAAAGTGCACACACAGATGCGCAAAAGGTCTTCATCTCACCAAGAAAATATTTAAAATTCAAATTCAATTGTTCAGTTATTTGGTCAGATTTTAGGAAGAGTTTAAGTAATTTTCAGCACTTCCTCACATGTCCCCTGATATTCTCTTTGAATAGATTATTGCTTTTCAATCTTTAATGACAATAACCAAACAAGAGTATATGTGTGATTTTTGCATTTATTATTATTATTATTATTATTATTATAGACTACAGAAGAACAGGCAGTGTTTCAATGTAATTATTCCAAAAGGAATTATTTTTCCTCGTTTTCTAAAGACTTTTTCATTTAGCTAATATGCTCTTCAAATCCACTGAAATGTCTCTTCAATTCATATATCAAAGACTGCATAAAAATAAAACACTGCTTGGATTATCAAACATAGGATTTACAAGTGAAATTGTTTCGAAACAATTGATTTTGATTCTATGTAGATATCTTCATTTTCATTGTTACGTATCCGTCTTTGAAAAAATCCTACAAAATTTGTGGTTTGTACTTAATTTTTTTTTGATCTGAATGAATTATTGATATTTTTGAGTTTATAACGAAATATGTAAATTTTTATATGTCTCAGTTACATATTTTGATATGTAACAATTTTGATTTAGAAAAATAACAAAAATTTTGATTTAGAAAATAACAAAAAAGCTTTAATAAAAAAAAAAAATTCCTTTGAAATTGTCATAACATTATATAGATTTGAAAATTCACTACCATAGTCTGCTAATTGCTAAAAATGAAAATACTCCTTATAAATACAATTATTTTTAGAGATATTTTGAAACATTTTGTTTATTTGGGGACAACTATTAAACTTTTTAATATTTTTTTTGTTATATTTGTATTGTTATATTTGTATGATACTTAAATGTTTATCTATATATCTAGTTGACATTATTTTTCCATACTGGGTTTTCTTTGCATGTGTGATCTTGTTCTAAAGATAACAGTTTTTACTCCCAACCTTTACAAATACACGTGGGGGTGTTGAAAAAAATTCTCAGCCTGACCAAGAAGCCATTCCCAAAATAATTTGATATTTGGTCAAAAGTGGTTTAGAGCAATAACTTTACATTTTTGTTATTCTTTTTTTTTTTTTTTTTTTTTTGGGGGGTCTTGTCAAAATATTTTACAATCAGCAAAACTGGGAGATAGTAATAACACACTTCTAATAACTAATATTAGATTTTTTGATTCTTTGTAAATAGACACCTGTTATTAGATCTCTTGTAAAGATGCTTGATTCCTTGTCGGCATTTTCACCATTGGACTTTTGCTATATTATTATTTACATCTGTGACTTTTAACTCTCTCTCTCTCTCTCTCTCTTGCCTTTTTTAAATTATTGAATTCTGTGCTTGGGGAAATATGTGATTCAGTTTATTTCAATGAATTAATTTCTTTCTTTTAAATAATGTTGTGGCCTATTTGTATATATATGTATATTTTGTAGTTTTTTGTTGAATTAGTCAACCGAAAATAGTGTTTTTGTTTTTTGTGTATATTTGTACATGTATACACACCCACCTAGCTATATACATATAGAAGTTTTTTTTGTTGTTTTTTTAAATTCTGCGCACATACATACCTACTCGTATATATCTATGCATACATATTCACATACACATTTATAGCTTTCACCCTTTGTCCCTTTATCTTTACTTTTTGTTTTGGATACTATTATACATCCCACAAAAACACCTATAACTAATATATATATATATATATATATACGCACACACATGCATATGTTTACTGATTGTATCATAAAAAAAAAGAAAATGTCAGAAAAATTTCTTGTATTTTAATGCATATTTATTTGTAATGTTTTTCTTAAAATCTCTAAATCTTACAAGAATTATTTGATTTCTAAATACTGAAACTGGTAAATTAAGCTATTTAGTTTCTATCGTCTGTATAAATGGAATGTCTGTTAGCACCATGGCTTTGTTCTTCAGATTAATACATTTTTATTTATTTCCAAAACTCAAATATGTTGCTCTTTATATATATTTTAAAAGTCAAAATAGTGAAAATGTTTTTTCTTGCAAAAAGACAGTTACATTGCTTAAATAAAATTCCTGGCTAAAAACTAATTTTGGTAAAATCAAGTCATCTTTTTATTTGCTTTTTAAACAATTGCGTTTTATTTAAGCATTTGCTGATGTGGAAATTGTATTCATAATCTGAGTCTTGCATTTTCAAAACTTACTTCAAATTCTTTTTAGTATTAAAAAAAGAACTTTTATTATTTTTGTAGATATTTCTGTGCAGATAGTTTTTTTTGTCCAAAATTAATTTGGAGCAATTAGATTCCAAAACATCACTTGACATGTTTGTCTTTTAAAGAGAAACTACATTTAGAAAACTCTCTCTCTCTCTCTCCCCCACACATTTTTTTTTTAAACGAAAATTATAAATACTATATTATGTAAAATAATTCTGGAGATATTTCAAGTTTATTTTTTGAGCTTATATTTAAGTAGATTATTAAATCATCTTAGGTTATAAAATAAATTTTCTTCAGCACCCAGTGGGTAATATTTCTTAAATTTTAGAAAAATTTTGAGATTTTATTCAGTTAATCATATATGAATAAATTCTAATTTAATCTACTTTACAAAGTAAAATTAAAAGATAAACCGTGTCCTAAGAAAAAAAAGTCACAGGTGTAAATAATAATATACCAATGGTGAAAATGCTGACAAGGAATCAAGCATCTTTACAAGAGATCTAATAACAGGTGTCTATTTACAAAAAAATCAAAAAATCTAATATTAGTTATTAGAAGTGTGTTACTATCTCCCAATTTTGCTCATTATTTATGTATATTATTTACATATATTATTTATGTATATTATTTACATATATTATTTAAGTATATTTGTGTTACTGTCCATTTTGCAGTATTTACTTTGCATTGAAAATTGTTTTATTGTTGTATATAAAAAATCTTTTTGGTATGTTAAATACAACAATTTGATCAACGTTATCATTATTCAAGTCTTGGAGAAAAATCCTTGATTTCTTTATTCTCTTAAAATAAGCAATTAAATATCAATTGTTATTTTAAAAATTCCTGAATCTGCAAGATGGTTCCATGCTTTTAAGATGTCTTTGATTCTCATATTGCTTAGTAAGCTGTTCTTGTTTGCAAATGAATGAAGAGATTCTCTTATTTTTACGAAGATCTGACAACGAAGCACGCTTCATGTTGTCAGATGCATAAATATGTAGTAATTATTTTTGTCAGGATTTTACAAGGAGACAGATACAGTTCTCAACAATAATCAACTTGCACATAATTTATTTATCTATTTATTTTATTTTATTTTTGAGTTCTGTTAATTTTTTTGCCTTTTTCTAATTATCTCAATAAACCAATTTCTACAAAAAGAGTATTTTTGGAACACTGGTTAGATCCGGTTTTATTATGTTGCATCTCAATGGCTAGAAAATATTACTTTTCTTTAATTTCAAGCTTTGAACAATTCAGTCTGTCTTTTCAAGAATGTATCTCAATGAAGGGATTTCTTGCTTATTATTCTTAATATTTGTAAATTGGGATTAACCGGATTTTTGTAAATCTGCCAATTTCATCAAAATTTATTGGCTTGTACAATGAACTGTGATATTTAGACAGAAAATGCTGTTGACTTATTACCAATAATATAGAAATCTTACATTTGATTTTTTTTTTTTTTTTTTTTTGTCATCAGTATATTGTAAATCTTAGAAGTTGTTTTCTTAGTATCTATAATAAAAATAAATTTTATCAACAAATAAATGCCTTTTATACTGACTCTTATACTGGTTGGTTTGGGATACCTTCAGTGTTCATTGGGTTCCAATCAATGTAATTGTGAATAATCACTATATAGTCACAGTTGATTTCTTTACTTCTCACAGTTATATATATATATATATATTCATCTGTCTGTTGGGTGGGTCAAAAAGTTTGATTGGTGTATTAAGTCATTTTGGTATTTAATAAAGAGAAACTTTTTGGTCAATTCTGTATATATCTATCTTAGTTGGTACCTATCTATTTATCTCATTCCATTCATATCCGTCTGCCTATCCATCCATCTCTCTTCCCATCTGTGTGTGTGCGCGCAAAGCTGATATTAATCGTTTTCCCACTTTAAAAATGTCCTCAGATTGTGTTGTCTGTTAATTTTGCTTTGTTTATCAAATTCACATTGCTGATTTCTCTCTCTATACTAGATAAGTTGCGCGTAATAAAACGGTAAATTTTTCTTCAGTAAGACGAAATTGGCTCCAAGTAATTCTGAAGCAAAAAGTTAAGCAATGTTGTTTTTAGTGGGCGTGAAATGAGTGACTTGGAAATACCACTTTGCAAATAACATCACACTTTTTTTTTTTTTGTCTCCTCCTCCTCCTCTATTCCCCCCCCAAATAAGGCGGTAGGAGTGCATCTAAGCCAAGCCCAACTGCAAAATATTCATCTCTTATATTTATTTACTCTTGCTCCTCGTCAATTTCTCCCCCCCAACACTCTTCTGCCATTGGTTAACCATTGTATCTGATTGTTTACTTTTCGCATCAGATGTACACTGACTGACTGCTTCTTACTGGCAATGTGGAATTCACAGCTTTCTGTTGTTGGTCACGGAAGGGAATGGTCAGTTGCACTGACCACTGCCATCCTTCCCCTCCATACGTTTTTCTGTTGAACTGTTGCTGTTCACTAAGCTTGGCTTAGTCTTGGCACAAGGCCACAGGCATTAGGATCACCCAGTGAAGAGTGAAGTCATTACAACTTTCATTTTGCTGAGCATTATACTGCATTTCACTGCTTATAAGACATTCTGAGGCATTAGATGCCCCCGAAAAATTTGAAGTAATCGGAAAAAATATGCTTTTTCTGTATAGTTCATAGCCCTCTCCACCATCCCCAGTTTCACTCACTGAATAGCATATTTCAAAATGAAAACCTACTAGTCATGACAAATTCATCACACACCAAGGAGTACCGAATTTACGGTAACTATTTAGAATATAAAATTTCAGAGAAGTTACTGCCTAATACCACTGAAACCTAACCTTTATAGCTTGAAAGACTGACTAATTGTAACAAATTCATCGCAAACCAAGTTGGAGCACTAATTTTAAATTAGAGACCTGTAAATTTGGATACAGAAATAAGGCTAAGAATCAAGGGCTCAGAATCAGATGTAACTGGGGGGGGGGGATCTGATACGTACACTAATCCCAACTTCCAATTTGCCGGATGGAAGCTGATTTTTGGAAATATCTTATATGAAAAAATATGTCTTATAAACAGCAAAATACAGTGACATGATAAAGTGCCTACTTTGGACTCAAATTATTTTTATCAACAAAGAGCTGAGAAATTCCCCCCCCCCCCATCTTTGCATATACTTTGGCTGTTTCAGAAATACTCGTGTCTAAAGACGTTAGCATAAAATATAAGTTATTAATACTCAAAATTAAAGGAAATAAATCATACAATTTTTTTTATTGCTCGTTTTTTTTTTTTTATATTGCATAAATAAAGAATGACTTAAATTTTCAGTTTGTCTACAACTTCCTGTGTATCATCCGTTTTTGAAATATTTCTTTCTTTTTTTTTTTTTCCAATATATACACAAATGATGTCTGTTTTAATAATTAAGTATTTAACTATTTGAAGAATCATCTTTCTCTGTATTTATTAAAACTTCTTTTAATTACCCAAAAAGAGTTGCATTTGACAAGTATTTGTTTATAAAAGACAAATGGATGAAGATTTTAATTGTTGGTACTTGACTTAAATTTCCAGCATAATTGGTTAAAGCCAGTTCAGTTAGTTAAATTCTGAGCTGACAATAATTTATTAAATTAATCTATGTACCTGCTCCCCAACCAAATAGATTTAAATTTTTTATTTTGTTTTTTGTCTCTCTCTCTCTGTGTCTACTTATCACTCTGTCTCTCTATTTGTCTGTCTACCTACCTATCTCTCTCTCTATCTCGGTGTGTGTACACATGCATCGAATATTGCTGCCACATCTGGTCTGGTGCTCCTGCTATATATTTAGAGATTCTCGATGAATTCCAAAGAATCTGCTATGTTATTGGTCCTGACCTGTCATCTCAGCTTCAATCATTTTCTCGTCACTGTAACATAACTTCCCTGTGCCTTTTTTATATATATTTTCATGGCATTTATTCTGATGAACTTTCCTCTTTGGTACCTAGACTTTATGAACTTAAGCGCAGTACTAGATTGGCAGCTAAGTCTCCTCATTTCCCACTTGAAATGGCTAGATGTAACCGTAAGTTTTATATTATTTTTCTTCTATTGCACTTTTCACTTGTGGAACTCTCTTCTGGCATCTTCCTATCTGGTCAACTTTAAGCTTCAAAAATCTAAATGCAATATCAATTATCTGTCTTCTTAATTCCTGTTCTTTTATTTTTCAATCTCATTAATCTTTTTTTCTGTTTCTATATATTCTCTCCTGTTCAGTAATCTCTTAGTGACTTTATTGCCTTGCTTGGGGTGAAATGATGTTTCAAAATTTACCAACAACTAAATCTCTCTTAAATTAACCCACATTACCTGGTTGGTTCGGGATACCTTCAAGGTTTGGGTCATAGAAACCTAGTCAATGTAATTATACATAATCACTTACAGAAGTAGTTGTTTTTTTTTTTCTTTTCCACATCTATATACATATATTCATTTGTTTGTTTATCTGCCTATCTATATTTTGTTTTTAAATTGAAATCAGTTATCAGGATTTAAAAGCACTGAAATGATTTACTGTATTAATCATTTTAATTTTTAATATCAATCTGGTCAATTATGGAATGCTTTTGTAGTGTTAGGAGAATTTGGGATGTAAAAAAAAAACAAAAAAATTTTGTCATTCAAATATGCATTTATAAAAACTCAGAATTTTTGTTTTAATTTCTGAGATGGGAGTTATTATTTGTTATTTACATTTGAACTATTATCCTCATCTTTTTTTATCACAAAAGATACAATAGCTGAAATATTGTCATAATAACAAAGATGAGGATACTAGTCTGATTGCAAATAAAACGTTAGCATTTACTAATCTTTTATTTATTTAATTTTGGGGCTTTTTTCTTAGAATATTGTTAAAATTTTTATAAACTAAATTTTTTTTTTTTTTTTTTTTTTGCTGCATTTCTTAAACAATTTTCTTTTTAATGCAAGTTCAGATAAATAAACAAAAAAATTTTAATAATTTAATTCATTTTTTGAATTCTTACACTCATCTGCTGTTTTTTTTTTTTTTCTTTAAAATTTTAATCTTTTACAAAACAATATCAAGAGATTAAATTTTCCACATTTATAGAAATATTTGCTTACATATCCCTCCACTCCCACTTCTCTGATTTCTTTTGCTTTGTATTTAAAAATTTTATTTAGGTGTAAAAATCTTTTATACAAATTTGGAAACAGTAATTGTTTTGGCCTGATTAATTCTCAGACTAATCTATTCTTTAAAATTGTGAATAACCATTTCAAGAGATATGTTTAGTGATTAATTGCTTTTCTTCAAATTTTATCCCTTTTTGGTATGGATTCTTTTAATTTCATCAGTTTTAAGCATTTTTAAAAAAAGTATTTTTACACGTAAGAGATTTATTAATTATCAACATCAGTAACTCAATTGAATATATAAATAAGGTGCAGGGGGTGCTGAAAACTTCTTGAACATGTAACCCATTTCCAAAAATAAAATGAATCAATGTATTCATTTTTTTTTTTTTTCCTCAAGAGCTTCTTGGTTGACTGAAAACTTTTTAGCACCTTCTTGTGTGTGTATATATATATATATATATATATATATATATGTGTGTGTGTGTGTGTACATATATGATTTTCAGCAATATATAACCTATTTTTGTTAACTTTTATTTTTGATGTGGTTCAGGTAATTTTTTTTTTCTTCGAGTGAAAAAATATGAAAATTTAATTCTAAGGATTTTATTTAAAAGCTAATACCTAGTTTGATTAATTTTTTTTTTGGCTTTATAAATTTATTCATTTAAAAAAACAAGATAAAATGCTCTTAAACAAAAAAACAAAAGAAAAAAAAAAACAGTGCTCCGCAATACTTCAAAAGGATTTTAATGGAATCATTTCAGAGTGTTTAAATAATCCAAGATACAAGTTTGTTGTTTTTTTTTGTTGTTTTTTTTGTTTAAGGGGGGGGGGACCACAAATCATTATATAAATTGTAGATTGGTTTTTGGTATTTAATCAAGATAATAATTACATATGAGGGTCTTGAAAATTCTTTTGCCCAAACTGTTTTCCAAAATTTGACCAAATTGTTAACTTTTAAACGATTCTTGGTCTGGCTGACAATTTTTTAGTCCCTGCTTGTCATCTTTGAAAAGATTTCTAAAAAGTGTTGACTATATTTTATTTAAATTTTTCTCTTATATAAATCCGTTTTGGGTATGTTTAATTAAAGAAAAGAATTAAAATTTGAAGTTGAGCTTAAATGATCTTCAAGACTATCAGGACATTAAAATGTTTTAACAATTTTTCTTGTGTTAAAATGATTTTCAAAGCTTTTCTTTTTGCGTGAGAACAGATGTTTTAATTATAAGATTTCATTCACACCTTTTTTTTTATTTTTATTGTCTATTATTGTGTTGTCCTTGTCTTCATCTTAATTACAATATCAGTTTCATTAATTTTTGTTTATTTTTTCTGTATATTTCTATATATTAAAAAGACTTTCCTACTCCCTTTTTAAAAATAGGACATTTCATGTTTAATGTTTTGTTTTCCTTGCTGTTTTTCAAAAGCATTTTCAAACTATACTCAACAATTATCTATCATACATATCCTTGTAATCTACAGTCCTTATATCCAAGCAATTAATTCATTGACTCTACCTTCAGTGTCTCTTGGTCCTTGTATTGGATCAACAACAGCAGAAAAAGAAAATTTAATATTTAGTGTTCAATCTTTTGTTTTTCCCTAACTACTTTTGCAAACACATTTTAATTTGTTTATGGAAGAATTTTTTGAGGTGACATTTTAATCCTTCTTTGTAATCTGCGTATATAACTTATTAAATTCAAAGTTATTTATAATATACACAGTTAATTATGCTTTTAATGTTTAAAAATTGTAACTAATATTTGATCCACCATTTCATTTTAATATGTTTGATATTTTGAAAATTTGATATCAGCATGTAAAAATATTTGCTAACAAAATGTCTGTTTCTTGTAGAAAGCATTAAACTAGATCTTTTGCAAAAATTGACTGCTTCTGATGTTTATCCGTTTAAAGAATTAATCCTTCCTGTAAAATATTTTTTTTTATTTTATGGAAGCATAGCAAAACATAACAGTGACAATAAGTTTTTAATTTTTTTTTTTTTTTTTTTTGTCTTATCCAAAGGATGTCGTTAATTGGCCCTCAGTAAATGCTTGAACAGGTTTGATGCAAGGGTCTTGTGTGCCCCCCCCCCCCACCAAATCTATGATGCATGACTCCCCTTTCTACTACATTTCAATTTTCATAAAGTAGTATTCATATGAAATATAAATTTTATTGTCACCTAATTATGTACAATAATGGATCATATCAAATATAGGTGAACAATTCAGTTAGAAAAATTGAAAATAAATACACTGTATCTAAATACAAATTAGAGACATGTCATAATAGATCATTCCATCTTAAATAAATTGATGTTTTGTGGCAATTCTTAACATCAACTTGAGATTTTTCTTGTTAAAAAGTTGAATAATTTTAGCACATTCATTGTTATGTATAAAAAAATAGTAAATTTTATATAGTGCTTTTTTTATTTATATAGTGCTTTTTTTTTATTTATATAGTTTTTTCATAACCTAGCAGGAGCAAAACAAATTCACGGATTTGGAAAAAAACAACCCCCAAAAAACAGAATGATAATCAAAATTTGAAAATTTGTCATCTTTTAATAGTCAGCTGTCCTTAGTTTAATTTGTAACGTTTATAAATGTAGGGAGAAAAAAAGTAAATGTTGATAAGATAGTGAGGGTCACAAAGCACTGCCTGAAGCCCCCAATCAGGCTTGACCCCCTACCCTCCAATCAGGGGGTAGTAGGCACTGGGCCTGCATTTGAACAGTTATTTTTGTTATTGCGTGTGTGAAATGTGTTTGATCACCTTAGTTTATATGCTTTTCCTTCATTGAATCGCAATAGTCTTAATCTCTCTCTTTCTCTTTCTCTTGTATATCTTTTACTTACTTAGGATTTTATGCATAGTATGGGATTTGAGCCTTGTGTTTATGGCCAATCTTTACTTTCCTGATTTCCTTCTCGTTATAATGTGATTGCATTTTTGTAAAATTATTTGCATCTGAGTAGAATAGGTGTTTGTAATATAATAATAATTACAAACACCTATATAAAATAGGTGTTTGTAATACCTATGGAAATGAAATAATTCCTTCCTCAAGAAATTCCTTCCTCAATTTTTGGTATTCTAAATATCTAGCATGCATCTCGGAATAAATTAAAACTTAAATTTTTTTATTTCCATTAAATTTATTTATTTTTTTTCTTTTTTAAACGTTTAATCTTTAAAATCAATTTTTTTTTTTTTTTTTTTAACAATCTTATTTTTTCCTGTTTTTCATTATGACACCTTTTAATTTTCGATAAAATCAAAATATGTATATATGATGAAGGGGAGCATATGATGGGGCTCCTTGTATATCATTGATGGCTTGATCAATCCCTCAACATATCAGTATTTTGTACATTAATAGCATTTATAATAGACTCTGATGATACACACACACACACACACAAACAAAAGTCTATTTAGCTTAATATGAAAATTAGCTAATGTCAAATTTTATGACATATATGATTAATTGAAACTAAAGTGTTCTAAACTTTAAGAACTAAATTAAAACTTTGTTAACAGTTGTTTCCTAAATCTGTTTTCATTTCAGTCAACTTCGGCTTAATAGAGGGTCATTATGACATTGTGTTGACAATAGAAAGTAATCAAGCAAATATCACGGTTATATACACGCACACATTCTCTCTTTTTATATATATATATATATATATATATATATATATATATATACACATATGCACATTAATGAGATTAATAGAAATATATAAAATTTGTCTCTGGGTTTTTGTAGATGAACCCTTTTTGTAATTGTTCAATCCACTCATCAGGTTTCAACAATTTTTATTTCCCTAAAATGAAGATTTGTATCTATAATTTGTCTTTAAATTTTGAAATAATTAAAAATTGTGGATTGATGAGGTGAATTTTAACTAGAAATGAATAAATTCATGGAAAATGGTGAAATTACAAATGTCCACTTTCTGTTTGATGAAAATTCTTTAGAGATTCACTTCTGTCGCCCCCCCCCCCTTTTCTTTTTTTTTTATGCACCTGCTTTTGTAATGCACAAACAAAAATAAAGTGGTTTTAATGAAAAGATGACTAATTTTCTTTTAATTAAATCTCATTATCTACTTTTTTTTTTTCACAACTGCATTCCATTGAATTTTTTTTATTCTTTTCACTCTCCCTGCCATGAATAGAATCCCTCCCTCCCCTCCCTCTTGCGTCTTATCTTCCCCCCCTCCCTCTTGCGTCTTATCTTCCCCCCCCTGCCTCTTGCGTCTTATCTTCCCCCCTGCCTCTTGCGTCTTATCTTCCCCCCCCTCCCTCTTGCGTCTTATCTTCCCCCCCCTCCCTCCCCTCCCCCCCTCTTGCGTCTTATCTTCCCCCCCTCTTGCGTCTTATCTTCCCCCCCCCTCTTGCGTCTTATCCCCCCTCCCTCTTGCGTCTTATCTTCCCCCCTCCCTCTTGCGTCTTATCTTCCCCCCTCCCCTTGCGTCTTATCTTCCCCCCTCCCCTTGCGTCTTATCTTCCCCCCCCCTCCCCTTTGCGTCTTATCTTCCCCCCTCCCCCTTGCGTCTTATCTTTCCCCCCACTTGCGTCTTATCTTGCTCCCTCCCTCCCTCTTGCGTCTTATCTTGCTCCTCCCTCCCTCTTGCATCTTATCTTGCTCCCTCCCTCATTGCTGACTCTTGTTGCTTACTGTCTCGTCCTTGCTCTCTCATCCTCTCATTGCAGTTTCCATTCTCTCTTGCTCATTCATTCTATCTCCCTCTCTCTCTCCCTGCTTACTTAATCACTCTGTTGTCACTCTCTCTCCCTCTTGTCGGATAATTGTTTTATAAACTTCTGGTTCCTACAACAGCTCTAGAATTTACTACTTTTTTTATTGTAATTTTTTCCTTTCTCATCATTTATTCCTTCTTTCTTATCTAAACGGCTGATTAAAGGAAGGAATTTTAAAAAAAAAATATAGTAGTTGCAGTTGAATAATCAGGAATGTCATTTTTCTTTGATTAGAAATCTTTGCTCCACTAACAAAGATTTTCTTAACTTGACCCATTTGCTTTCTTTTGTTGAAACAATGGCTTTTTTTTCCTCTTTTTCTTTTATCGTTTATTGGTCACCAATTTACATGTTAATTTCACTGTCTTCACTTTTAATAGACAATCCTTAAATGAACATAATTTCTCATCACTAGCTAAATTACTAAAACAACTTCATGATTTACTTTTAACACCATTAAAAAAAAAAAAATTCCATGTAAAATTCATTAAATTTATGCATAAGAAAATTGATTCTTCATTTTTTTTTTTCACTTTAGTTACAATGAACCACAAAGGATAGGAAGTTGTGGAGAGCCATAATCGCCCACATCCTGAAGGGGCATGACACATAGAAGAATAGAGTAAACATTTGCTTTAAGATTTTGTGAATAATAGTTTGACCATTTTTATAATGTTTCTGTCTGTTAATAGTTAACTTATTTTATATGCTAATATTTTGTACCTAGATTACCGCCATTGGTTTCTTTATATGTGATTAATATTTTTTGACTGTACGTATGTACTTTTGTCTTTCTGAACACTATATAGAGTTCAAAGTGCCTGCGTTAATTGTTTCTGGTTCAATTTTGAACTGGTTATAAAATTAGTAAAACTAAAATGGTGTTGCAGATTTGGTGCCTAATTACAAATTCCTGTCTAAATCCAATTTCATAAACTTTCTTTGTTTCAAATAATCCATGTCATTCACACTGAAGCTTTTCTTTGAGTTAAAAACTTTTTGATGATGTCTTTGTGATTGTGCAATACTTCTGTTTCATGTGTAACTTTATTTTTCTTGATGCAAAACTTTAACTGTTGCTAAAAATTTTGGAGATTTTTTTTTTTTTCTTTAGTAATTGAATGGAGTAATTGATTATGAAACAGCTAATTGATGCAACCCTAATATATAATCTCAAACACATTTATAGAAATATGTTCCCTTATTTTGGAGATTTTTGCATCCAAAAATTCCAATTTTGATGCAACTTTCTTTATATCAAAATCTATACCACTGATATTCTCTTTTATATAAAAATGTTTCCGTGCTGTCTTTGATTGGACAATATTTCTGTTTAATGTGTAATTTTCTTTTCCTTGTTGACGTTGTTTTGAATATTTTCTGAACACTTTGTTCCAAACAATTCATTTTTATATAGTTTGGTTTCAGAAACATGTGTATTTTGTAGATATTGTCTACTTGTGTATTTCCGCAAATATTTTGTTTTTATTTCTTGGTCATATGATTGTTCTAACCTAATTGACATCTCTCTTCCTTTGCATATGTTTGTCTATAATGATTCAGTTTTGTTTTTGTACAATGATGATAGCCAGTGTTTTATTTCCTAATTTAACTTTTGTATATAAATCCCCTGAACAATGATTAGGCTTGTCAAAAATTTAATTTGCTTTTTCATATCCAAATAAATTTTCACAAAATAAAGTATTTTCTGTTTTTCTTGTTACTTATGATTCATGATATATTATTCAGTCAAAAAAAGAATGTTGGCTAATATTGGTCTTTCATTGCACACGTGTGCGTGCATACACATGTGAAATAGTCATCTCATTGGTTGCTAAATACTTCTAAAATTAAGTATTTTTTTTTTATTCCATGAAATCTTAGGTTTTCTATTTTTTTTTTTCTTTCTTTCTTTCTTTCAATCCTTCTCAGTTGGTCTTTGTATGAAAGAAAAAGTAGAAAATGCCTTTTGAAAGTTTCCAGATGTATCATATGTACAAGAAAAGCTGAAGAATATATTGTCCAGGGCTTGCATCCCCCCACCCACCCACCAAAAAAAACCATGGAGTAACCCAAGTGGCTTGAATTCAAACTTTTAGCTAAAAATAGGGAAATCAGGCGATTATTTTTTTTTTTTTTTTATTAAAAAGTATTGCAAGAAGGAGAAAATAACTTTCTCAAAAAACATTAAACGTAAACAATTGGTACATTCCCTCCCAGCACCTCTTTCTTATAGATGTCAGCCATTTTTGACATATTTAATTCATTGTTTAGTAAAAGTTGTTTTTGTTAATTTTTTTTGTTGCTTAATTATTTGATTTGCTTATGTTCCAACACTCTCTTTGATCTCACTCTCTCTTTCTCTCCCACTCTCTCTCTCTTACACACACATCCTCTCTCCCACTCTCTCTCTCTCTCCTACGCACACATCCTCTCTCCCTCTCTCTCTCTCTCTTACGCACATCCTCTCTCTCTCTCTCTCTCTCTTACGCACACATCCTCTCTCCCTCTCTCTCTCTCTCTCTCTTACGCACATCCTCTCTCCCTCTCTCTCTTACCCACACATCCTCTCTCCCTCTCTCTCTTCACGCCACATCCTCTCTCCCTCTCTCTCTCTCTCTTACGCACACATCCTCTCTCCCTCTCTCTCTCTCTACGCACACCTCCTCTCTCTCTCTCCACACATCCTCTCTCTCTCTCACGCACACATCCTCTCTCTCTCTCTCTACGCACACATCCTCTCTCTCTCTCTTACGCACACATCCTCTCTCTCTCTCTCTTACGCACACATCCTCTCTCCCTCTCTCTCTCTTACGCACACATCCTCTCTCCCACTCTCACTCTCTCTCTCTCTTACGCACACATCCTCTCTCCCACTCTCTCTCGTTTACGCACACACACACACACACTCTCTATTTCTCTCTCTTGCTCTCTCTTTTTATATAGTTTGGTCTCAGAAAAGAGTGTATTTTGCAGATAGTGTGTATTTGTGTATATCCATTAATAGTTTGTTTTTATTTCTTGGTCAGATGATTCTTGTAATGGTCGGGTTTTGATATAAAACTTTATCTACATCTTTCCTCTTCCTTTGTGTGTGTTTGTGCATAATGATTCAGTTTTGTTTTTGTACGATGTCGATTGTCGGTATTTTATTATTTCCTCTTTTCATGTTTGTATATAAATCCCCCCCCCCCGAACACTGATTAGTCTTCCTAACAACACTTTGCGATATTAACGGGTTTGGCAAGGAATAAGGTTTGAGTTTCTGCATAAAAACGACTGCGAAAAGTAAGCCTTCCTTGGAAATTACTTGCAACCTTTTCTTCTTCCTTTTCTTATCCTCCCCCCTCCCCCTCCCAACAAACGTGCATTTCCCACTCCCCTCCTCATTTCAAGTGGCCGAAAAAGGTAATGAACTTATGAGACGAGGAAGCAATTTTCAGTGTATTTGGAGACTGGAGTTCCTGCCACAATCGGCCATCGGTAGCACCAGGAACAATGGCCAGGAAATGAGAAACAGGAATCAGCCGACCACCATTGACTTGTAGCTTGCTCGGTTCTTATCTCTAAGATCTCTGCTGATTCTCAGACAATATTGCCTTTCTCTGCAGAATTTGCTCTTGGTTAATAAGCGCTCTAGCAACATTGCTGTTTCCCTTTTTCTTCCCTTGTTGGTGAATAATCAGGAGAATGGAAGACGGACGCTTTTCTTTTCACTGGAGATTGTGTGTGCACTAGTGTTTTTTATTTTTTATTTTTTTTTAATACGAATTAATAATGCATGTGTCTATATGAGGTGATAATTGTTTGTTGGTATAACAGTGTATGTTTGTGTGTGTGCGTTTGTGAGACACGTCTATACACGCATACAAAATTTTACTCAGGCCATCAAGAATGATGTTTTGCAAACATCCTTATTATTTTGCATCTGAGCTTTTAAATATATTTTTCTCTGGTGATTATTGTTTAACTACTCTTTCATAGAATTGTCTGCTATTGGCATAACAAAGATACTCTCACCTAGTGCTGTTGTTGCAAGAGGCATAACTCTGCCACGGCAAAATGTTACATATTAATAAAAAAAAAAATAACAAATATCCACAGTATATATACAAGAAACAAAAGAAACTTCTTTTTTTTTTTTTTTTATGTTCAATATGAAGTCAGATACAGATATTGTTGGTATGGCAGTGGAATTTGAGCCTTCCCACCAATAACCGATTTTGGTTTTTTTTTCCTCATTACAAAGAGTAGTTCATTAAAAGTTTGGCAAAATGGTGCCTGATATGAAATTACATCTCAATCAGATCTGTTATTGAATATTTCCTAGCAGGAGAAAAAATAGTGCCTGTTCAAATTCCTGCTGGAATTTTTGTAATGCGAAGAATTCTTCACTAGTTCTTCAAAGTTTTGTTGTTGTTTTGGTTATGCATGGAAAGATGAATGAAAACATTTACTCTAATGAATTGAATAAAGTGTTTAGTTGAAAATTTCTTAAAGCTTACTGACTACACTCAACCCCGGACAAATGCTGGAGAGTAAAACTGCTGGAATGTAAGTGAAATGCAGTAGATAAATTTGTTCAGAAACCATCAATGGTTGTACTAGCACAAAGTCATAAGTCATCGTGACCGAGGGTTTGAATATACTGGCCTTGTTCAGTTATAGATCATGTAAGGTCATGTGCTCTCTCCCTGAAACTTTACTGTCTGCTTAACATGGTTGCTTTATAAACCTTGATTTTTGTGGGTGCTGGAAAAAACAGATGTGCCTGAGCAGACATCTGCAACAAGGATTAGCCAAAAGCACCAGGATATGGATATACTTGGAAAAATATATAAAAACTTAGTTTATATGTACATATATTAATGTGTGTGATATATAAATGCACATATAAATTCATATTTGACTGTTGTAGATGTCACCTTCAAGTGACTTGAAATTGGTCTGGCTAAGAAATGTAATTTGCTAAGTTTTGTTACTCCTTACCATTGATGAATGATGGCTTAAACAATTTCAAATCAAGATCCTTTGTCATGTGTATTAACATTGTGGTTTTGGGAATTCCTAGATTGGAAGATCGTTTTCATAGTGACTTCTTGGATGACACAGTGTCCATACACTTGCAAGCAGCCTCTTGTCAGCCATCTGAAATAGGAAACTATATTATGTGGAGGTGACAAAACTTTCGGACCACCCTGTAATGACATGTAAAACTAGTAATAAGCAATGCTTGATAACACCTGTAATGACAGTTAAAAGTACTTGGGTGGATATAATAAATGTACTTTGGAAATTTATTTCTTACATAAAGCAGTTTGGGAGTTCATACATCATTTTATTTAGGTTTTTTGACAGAAAGTTCTTCATATAATTGTTTAATGAAATTTATTTGAAAAAATTCTTGCTGCCTAAATAAATCTTATAAGCAATTAAAATTAATGGATTTTTAAGTTGACTTTATTTTTCATATATATGTTAAAAACATAATTTTAATCTATGCTATATTTATAGGTAAAAGTGATACGGGATAAAGTGTATGCAAATATGAAAGTGGACACTGAGGCTTGACTGCAATTGTCAGGCATGGATATTGTGTTTGAACATGAAACACTGTCGCCACACGGAAAAAACATTTTTAAGGGTTGACTGATTGTCGATTTGCATTCTGTTTGGGAGGTGCTCAGAGTTGAAACTTCACATGATGACTCCCAATGGCCTCTTCATAAATCCGCTCAGTTTTAGCTAAAAACTGACATGCGGTTCAGGTGCAATCTGGGCGTATCGGTTTTTGGATTTTATTGATTTTCCCGCACTGTTTAGGGGTCTGTGGTCATGAAACTTCTGGACACCACTTCTAATGGTAGACTCTAAGAGGGTGTCAAATTTGGTTGTAATGCGATCATTCCTTCTGTAAGCAGAATTTTTTCGATTATCGATTTTTTTCGATTATCGATTTTTTTTCGGAATCTGATTCCGAACTCAAAAATCAGGCACCATCATGTCCTTACGGCAGCCATTTGCAAACTTGTGTTGAAAACCGCATCAAAATCGGGTGAGAAATGCGGCCTGGGCAAGGTAACAACGCCCACAACAGACACACAGACAAACAACATGAGAAATATAGATAGTAGATTATACATTTTAATTTGTATTTAAAGACAGTAAAAGAAGGTTTATTGTTCCACTGGGTTTCATAGTTAACACTTTGTATGGAAATTTGAAGAAATAATTTAAAATGGGTATAGTTTTTTTGTTTTGTTTTTTTCAAAATAATATATATATTTTTTTTATTAATTAATAATAAAATTTACCAGCTCAAAAGCAAATGAGAAGCACCAAAAATGCCTTAGTGCAAATATATCCTGATTTAGAGTATAAAAATAAATTATTTTATGATATCAATAGATATTTTTTATTTTTTTAAATTATGATACATTTTTTCTATAAAATGTACTTTGAATACAAGATTAATAATCAATACTAAAGATGGTGAAAGAAGATTTATTGTTTCACAAAGTTTCATAATTAAGACATTACATGAAAGTTTCATGTAATAGCTTAAAACTGGTATAATCTTTTCCAAAATAAGTATATTTTTATTGTTACTTCCTTGCATTTCTTTAAAAATACATAATGGCAGCAAATCAACATGCATCTATTTATTTATTTACTATTAAGTCATGTAACACACACAGACTCTTCATATTCCAAGTAGTTGTTTATAAAAAACTTCTAATGTAATGTAGTCAATTGTATAAATATGTTATGTATATTTAAATTTATTTAAAAATTTTATAATGTATTATAAATGTTTATTATTTTTCATACACGTAGCAGTTGGAATATAATATGCAAGTGTTTATTTATCTGCGGATTGATATATGAATGTGTGTTGAAAACAAATATTGAATTTCCTATTAAAAACAGGAAAATGGCCCTGGCTAAAGAACCCCTTGTCTAATTTTAATGAAATTTGGCACAGTGCTCAGCAGGGATTCAAGGCACATTGTGCTCCTAAAGTGGTTGGAGGTATTAAGTATCATTTAAGCTGTATCTTGGGAACACACGTACAAGATTAGGGTATATATATATATATATATATATATATATATATATATATATATATATGTGTGTGTGTGTGTGTGCACACACACATTTGGAATGTATGCAAGTGTATTTGCCCATCTTTCACAGTGTGTGTATATCTATACAGATATACTCTCTGCTAGTCTAAATTGACCGTCTGCTCAAGACTTTTTTGCAAAAATATTTGTGTGTTAATGTTGAAAGAACTAATAGAATTTGACTGACCTGTCTGAAGATGCTTTCTAAAATGCCACTGACCAAACAAAAAAGAAAAAAAATAGAAGAAATTTGACAGTGTATAAGAAAAAGAAAAAAAAAAAAAACTTGACCTTGCAAAATCAAGATGCTTGCTCATAGGCTTGGACTTGAATTAATCTTACTTTTATGAATGTTTGTTAAAATTTGGTGTCTTTACTTGTTAAGATCCAACATTAAAATCTGTCCAGAATAAATGTATTTCTTTTCTGTCTCTTTTTAGGTGTGTCTTACGTGTGTGTGTGTGTGTGCGCGTGTGCGTGTCTCCTGCTTGCTTGCTTGCTTCTTTTGAGCATGTGGGTATGATTTTGGAATCAAGTTAATAAGAGATGACAAATGGACAGTCTTGTTTACTTTTATCTGTGAAAGGGGCTGGGTGGGCACTTGATATGAGATCTTTTGAAGGGCATCAGGATGCAAATGTATTTGTTTTGCTTCTGTCAAAATTTGGGTGTCAGTTTTCCCTTTTGTGAGTAGTGTAGTCTCTGCATTATGTTCTCTCTCTCTTTTTTTTTCCTCTCTCTTTTTTCCTTTTCCTCTCTCTCTTTTTCCCTTTTCCTCTCTCTCTTTTTCCTCTTTTTCCTCCCTTTTTTCCTCTCTTTTTTTTTCCTTTTTTCCTCTCTTTTTTTCCCTTTTTTTCCTCTCTCTCAATTTCTCTCTGCTTCCTCTCTTTCTCTCAAAGTTTGTCTATTTATGAAAATCTACCAAAAAGTTTCTATCCTGACTAAACATCTTAAGATAAATTTTTCCTTCTTTTGTCAAGTAGAGAACTTTTCAGCACCTTTTCCTCTTTTACACACATTCTTCTCACTCTCTCACACACACACACACACACACACACATATATATATATATATATATATATATATATATATATATAATGCGTCTGGAATTTTACTTAATTGAATTCTTGCTTATTATATTAAGTATTTACATCTATCTCTCACCACCTCCTGGTGACAATCCTTTTTTTTTTTTTTTTTTTCTTTCTTTCTCTATCACTTCTCTCTCTCTTTTATGGTTTACATCTTTCATCTTTTTCTTTTTTAACTTCTTACAGAGAAGCTCTGTTGTAATTCCCCTCCACAATTTTAAGTGCCTTAGCGCATCCAGATTGACAAATTTGTTGCTTCCTCTTGAAACAAATGCGGCAGGTGTCCAACTGTTGTCCGACTGTTCTTCCTTTTTACATTTGTCTCTGTAGATACTGTGAAATGGCATTGACCAATGGGAAAGCCATTTATTCACATTTTCTTTTTTACCTTTTTTCTCATCCAATCTTGGAAAATTTTGGTTCGTCACTCAGTCTGGGATTTACCACTTGATTATTAATATTTTTTACACACATTATTAGACAACTTTGGCAAAAAATATATCTTATGGTGCTTGGTGTTTTTGATAACTTTTGAATATATCAGAATGGATTGATGTTCAATTTCTGATGCTGGGTCAGTGATACTCCTTAACAACAAAGAATTTAGCAGGCAAAAGACTTAGTTTTAAAAGATTAAAAATGATTTTATAATTCAGAATAGAATCACTTAGAAATGAGATTTGGAAGGTATTTTCATTTACCAAGTATAATTTAAACAATTGAACATTTCATTTTAGAGCAGATTTTCAGCCCATGTTTATTTTATTTTAAATAAGATATTTATTACTATTTTGACGCTGAAATCCGAAGGCACATTGGAATAGAAAAAGATGCCTTCTAAAAGCTAAACAAAGTATTAAGAAACAGAAAAATTTCATTTGAAACAAAGACAACAATGCTGAACTGTTATGTAATGTCAGTCCTCCTATATAGCAGTAAATGCTGGACAATCTCCTCAGATGAACAGGGGTTTGAAGAAAATGTGGCTCTACAGAAGGATGCTGAGAATACTATAGATAGTTGTATGTAATTAATCAGGAAGTTTAAAAGAAAATGGAAACAAAAAGGGCACTTGATCTTAGAATCTGTGAGTTGAAATTTCTGGTACACACAAAAGAGAGAAGGCTTGGAAAATTTGACACTCACATATTTGTGGCAAGAGAAGCCTAGAAAAACAGTGAGTAATCTACCTAATGAGCTTGTGTAAATGGATGGCAGAACGGATTGGTTAGGATAGTAAGGAGAGAAAACATTGCTTACTGCTACAAAGGTAGGAAGTTGTGGAGACCCATTAACTTCTACGTCTTGGTGAGACATGTACTTAAATGAAGAATGATTTAATGTGATTTAAGGAACCATTTTTCAGATAATCTATTATGGGATTATTAGAAACTTTGCCCTTGGAATTTCTCTTAATTCATAAAATGTACATTGTTTAAAAATAAAAACAAAAACGCTTACATTCAGAAAATATAAGTTCAAATGAAAATCAAATGCAGTCATCATGATATTATTTTTAATGTTTTATTTAGACCTGTATTATAGCAGTATCGTCACAAGTTCAAATTCAGTCCTGATTTGTTTTCTGAATGTAAACAACGACCAATTTATCGGTAGATGAGCTTCTACTTAAAGCTTCAACTGTCCTGACTTTTTATGAATTTTAATTTTTTTTTTTTTTTTTTTTTTTTTTTTTTTTTTTTTTTTTTAAATCTTTGATATTGTTAATTTCACTTCTGGATGAACAGAAATTCATTTTTCTCTAGTGATTAATTTTTATTTAATCTTTATCTAATTCTATCAACGACCCAGCCAACTATTGGATCTCTGCATAGAGAAAAATGACTACATGGTGCTTCTACTATTAATTAGCTGTTGTAAGTTTTCTCTTAAAAGATGTTTCCATCCTTTTTTTTTTTTTTTTTAAATATATATTTATTTATTGGTCCCAATGGAACCTTACAATGGTTTTGTTATTTTATTAGTTTGACTGGATGACTAAAAAGAAACCATTACTTAATGGTCTTGTCAAGAATTAGTACCTATTGGCCAAGTTAATTTTAACGGTACAAGTTGTGTTGTATATTATTTATAGCTCTGTGATTAATCAATATATATATATATATATATATACACTTTATGGTGCCGAGTTTTATAAGCGGGCTTGAATAGTGTAACAAATTAATTATTTACCAAAAACCACCTGATGAGACTGTAAGGTTGAAACCCAGATAGTGTGCAGGATGAATTTTTTCAAATTTTTTATCTTATCTGCTCTGCACGTTCAAGTTTTGAGAATTGTGTATTGAGCACTCTCATAAAATATCCATCTGATCTAGCACTTTTCTCTTTTTTTGATATTTTTATATAAGAATATAAGATATTGTGTAGTGGATAAATTGTCATCTAAATGACACAAAAATGAAAATAACACTGACATGTCATTTTAACAGATATATTTACCCCAAATTATACAAAAATATCTTTACATATTAAAGAGTAAATTTGTTCAATAAAATCGACATTGGTTCAACGATGGCCTTCAGATGAATTCCGAATCTCCTGCATCTCTTCTGGATGGTCTCCTCATTTCTGTTAGTGAATGCTACCATAATCCTTGCCTTCAGTTCATTTTTGGTGTTACAGTGAGTTTTGTTGGTCTCTTGCTCAACTGCACCCCACGTATAATAATTAAGGTGGTTAAAGTCTGGGGAGTTAAGTGACCAGATGCAAGGTGGGTGATGTGGTCGCAGAAATTGTCTGACAACAATAACTGGGTTCTCCTGTTTGTGTAGCATGGTGCAGAATCCTGTTGCCAGATTTAGGGTCTTCCAGCAGCCACCCTCTTGAACCAGGGCAGCACTACCTCCTCAAAACACTTGATGTAGGCCTCCATGTTTAGTCCCTCACCAACAAATTTGGGATTTCTTTCCTTATCAGAATGATCAGAGTGAATTTTCTGAGCTGACATACCTTCGTAATCACCATTAGACTCATCTAACTCTTTTCAAATCCTCTGTACTGTCCTCACATTGACACCCAAACACTTGGAAATGTTTGTATTGGAGCTTCTGGGGTGAATGCCAAGCAGTACAGCATGTTGTTTTGAAATTTTGGAGTGAATTGCATCATGTTGCTCTTTTTCTTACAGATGGTGCCCAACTGACCCTACTATACTGTGAGTCGACAAAATTAAAAACAACGTGAACTTGTGAAATTAAAAATATAAAATGGCGCCAATTTGTCCATCGTACCGTGTGTGTGTGTGTGTATATATAAAGTTTTTCATAGTAGTATTAGTATATATTTGTTTAGTAACTCCTTAACTAATTGAAAACAATAAGGAAAAACAGTATGAGAATAAATCCAGTAGTTTTTGTTGTTACCAGTGTTTCGGCTGCCTCATTCTATAGCCTTCTTCAGGAAAGGAAAAATGTTTTTTTTTTCTTCTTCTTCTCAGAGGCAATTAACAAAAGAAATGATTGCAAAGGGTATTTGCTCTATCGGATTAATTTTGTAGATTTCTTTTGTTATCACAATATTTAACCGACTCATTCTCTGGCCTTCTTCAGGAATAAATTTTGAAAGGAATGAATCTTTTTGGCAAACATGGACCTTCGTGCCCACCAAATAAAAAGTGTCAAAGAGTTTTTTCCAATAACGCCACTTATTTTAACTACCTTTGTTCCTTGGCAATGTTTATTGTTTTAAAAATGAAAGTTATACATTTTCTTTGTTCTTGAGAATTGACAACAAAAATAATAAACACTATTTATTCATTAGCTTGTTTATTTACACTATTTATTGTTTATTGAAATGGTTGGCAATATATTGGCTAATTGTCAACTGATTCAGACTTTATAAAATGGTAAATAATGATTTCCTTATAGTTGGTTCACATTTTAATAATTTAGCAAATATTTATAAACAAAATTTTTTTTCATATTTATTTCTTTATAAATTGATAAATGAAAATGAAGAAAAATAGTTTTAAGGTGTGCTATATTCATGGGATAAAGTACTCGATATCAGAGATAGAGCATATGTAAATATAAAAGTGAACATTGAAGTCAACACTTAGAGGTTACAGGCTGTTTCATGCTGGACGCAATCGTCAGGCTGCCTGACAATTGCATCCAGCATGAAACAGCCTGTTGCCTCTGAGTGTTGACTTCAATGTTCACTTTGATATTTAAATTGATAAATGATAAATATAGTATTAGTTTTAATTTTATTATTTTTTTAGAATGTTGTAAATATAAAATTATTCTTGTAGATAAACAATCTAATAGTGTTTAATAATTTAAATTCTCAAGAAAAAAATGTACATATTTACTTTTGTCATATTTTAGGTTTTATTACAATATTAATCATTGATTTTTTAAAGCAATAAACATTGCTGAGGAGTGAAGATAGTTAAAAATAATAGTGGTGTTAAGGGAAAAACTGTCCTTTTGACACTTTTTATTTTTTTTTTTTTCTGGCATGGTTCCAAGTTTGCCCTTTTATTTTTCTTCTAAATGTGACTCACAAATTGTATGATTGGATTTCTTTTGCTATCACAATATTCAGCCGACTCCTTCTCCAGCCTTCTTCATGTATGGGAGTCGATGGCAGTTGGGATTGAGTGCATACGAATAATCCTCTCCTTAGCTGCATAGTCTGTGCTTCGCCAAGGCTACACACATTCTAGTATACAATCCTGAAAAATAAAGAAGGCCTATCCCCCCCCCAAGCCTCCACGTTGGCACAGGAAAAAAATGGTGGCAAATACACTGTCAACTCATTTTGTTTGTAAAAATAGATTTTCTTTTAAATTGTATATCTGAAGATGGCTATAGAATGAATGAAACGTTATAATGCACACAAAGCCAAAAATGAGTTCAGTTTGAGACCCCTTTGGAATGATGACTCTTTTCAAAATCATACAATGTATTGCGGTAATATGTCTGAATATTTCTTACTAGGTATTTTTTTTCTAGCCTTAAAACTATAAACAACTGCCATATTTGAAAATACACTTTTTTTTTTTTTTTTTTTTTTTTTTTTTTTTTAAATGACCATGTGTTAACCTATTTTTCTAAAAAAAAAAAAAAAATTTTAATTATTTTTGTCAAACAATTTTGTCTCGTTTTCTGCCATATTTAAATTTCTGTATCTGATGAAATTTATCCAAAACTACATTTGAACCCACCATCTTGTACATGCAGTTGTAAAGAACCGTGTCCAGATTAATGCTAAGCTCGTATTGTAATGTGTGTATTTATTTGTTTTGAGGCTTTGTTTTCACTTATATTTTTCTAAATTTTATTAAGTCAGGTCCTTCCATGCGTAAATCATCTGTTCTGATCACAAAACCTTTATAAACCTTCCGCTTCGTTTACACTCGAGCTTTTTACTCCCGCCCAGCTTTGTTTTCCACCCTGTCAAGATTGACTGGGTCTGGCGGGCTAATGACGGCGGTGGGGTGGATAGGGAGTTGGGGGGGGAGTACATAGCACCCCTTTCTCTCACTTCTACTCTCAGTACTACCACGAACAGCACAACTATCACCCTAAACCCAGGACATTTTTTTTTTTCCCCGTAGATGAAAGGGTGGGGGGATTTATAAAGACAAACGCAGTATGTGTCCTTTGCATATGACAATGCACCCCCTTCTTGTTGTAGTGCCTTAATCTTTTGCACCCAGTTCTACTCCCCCCTACCATGAAATAATTAAACCTCTTCATCGTTTCCTCTGCATTTATACACACACACACGTGTGTGTGTGTGTATTACTTCAAATGTTAGTTTTTAGTGGATACCTGTATTTCAGTAGATGCTCTGTTTTTATTTTTAACAGTATTTATTTCATCTACTGTGAAAAATAAATACTATTGAAGATGAAAAATATGTATTGTCTACTCAAATGTGGGAATCCATGAAAAAATGTTTGAGGTAATAAAATATATATATATATATATATATATATATATATATATATATATATATTTAAAAAATATTTTACATAGTGACACGGAAATTTCTGTTTCACAAATTTAAATTTGTTCCATTATCAGGCGATGTTGGGTAACTTTTTTTTTTTTTTCCTTTTTTAAAAGTTACCCAACATTGCTTGATAATTTTCATGTCGTGATATAAAATATTTTTTAAATAAAAGTATTATGCTCTACATTCTATCGGGCACTTTTTAAAAAAAAAATAAATGCTAAAGAACTGGATTCTTAATCTGATTTTTTTTTCTTTGTCTTATATATGTGTGTGTGTGTGTGTATCCTAATAAAGCCTAGTATTATTAATTTTACATTTGAACCCCCTTTGACCGATTTTCTCTCCTGCCTCCCTTTTATGTAATGTGTATGCAGAGTTACACTTTTGGTTACAAATTTACAAGCGTGTACGACATTTAAAATTGATCTCACTCACTCACATACAGACACATTTTTTCAAAGTTATCTTGGAAAATTATAGGAATGAAAAATGACGACAAAAAAAAACCCTCTATGTTTCTCAAGCACCTAAAATTTAAAAAAAAAATTCATGTCATTATAGGCCTAGGCTCAATCTGTCATGTAACATATATTTTTAGCTGAATTTTGGTCTGAAATGTTCATTGTACAATGTTTGAGCTCTGGGATTAGCTAGTGAATTTTCTTTGAAAATAAATACATTGTTTAAGAACTGAACTACTGCTGGAGTCCATCTCAACTTGATTTACTTTTATACTTTGATAGATAATGCTATGACGGAGATGCGAATAAAAGTTTGAATGTGGGGCTTATAACTTTAAAAGCAGAAATGTCTTCAATACCAAATATATTTCTCAAATTAAAAAATTAAACTATATCTAAATTTAATTTGCTATTTACAAAAAAAATATCCAATTTTATTCTTTGTAGAGAGCTAGAAAATATACAAATAACATCCAAAATCAATTGAAATCTGTCGTAGAAAATGCGTGATTTCTTTTTGGATTTCTCTCTGAATTTCTGGGATGACCAATATCCTCATCTTTATTATTATTATAATAATATTAATAATAATAATAATTATAATAATTATTATTATCAAAAGTTATGGTCATTGTGTCCTCTGTCCTTCATCAGACGCTTGTCAATCCAGGTAACCTTAAGGGAATTTCTAACTGAACCCTTTATTTAATTTACATTCCACTGACTGGGGATATCTCGTTGCTTATTTTAGTACTTTACAGTTATTGCTTTGCCCTGTTTCTATTGAGGTCCAAGTATGGATTGCCTGATCAGGGATTTACTGTGTCACCAAATTCGCAAACCAATGGGACAAGAACCTTATGGATTATTATCCTGATCGGCAACTACCTGAAAAGGTCAGAGAGCACAGTGGCCAAAACGTTTGTGGTAATCAAAGATGGCAACAATATTCCACATGTAAATAATGCTTGTTCTAATTTCAATTTGAAGTTACAGAAATTGGTTTTCTTTGAATTCCCGGTTCGTGATATATTTCATGCATTTTGAGAAAATATTCCTCCCCCCCCCCGACTCCTAATCATAACAATTTTACTTGGTTAATTCAGGGAGATATTCAAATGATAACAAACACATAGTCATTCTTTTCTCTTCCTACAACATCCACCCAACCATATATATGAAGGTGGATCAATAATTCCATAGCCTGATATAATTATTCGCTGTGTTTTTATCTCTTACTTTTTTTTTTTTTTTTTGCTTGATGTTTGTGATTTAAGTACATTGACAAAGAACAAAACAGTTGATAATTTTTTTCTACAAGTCATTGGGCACTTTCCATGTGGTGTCATGGTTAGCTAGATCAATTGCAACTGAATAATGAGTTTGATCTTCACTGTGTGCCCCCATAATTTCGGCTTTGTGTCACATGTAAGCTGCATTTAGAAAATCACCATTTGGCTGTGGGTTTACCCTAAATAAAGATGCATCATATCATATCATATCATATCTATCTATCTATCTATATGGACAGTTGGGGGCCTTTTATTAAATTTAATACAAGTAAAAGGTTTGTCACTTAGCTGATTGATATTACCTTCAGTATCCCAACTCCAGAGTTTCATAGATGGACCCTCCAGAAATTACACCATCCACTCATCAGGGGCCATCATACATTGACTGCTTATACGTCCCAATTTTTTTTTTTTTATATGAACTTATAATGAAAAGTGTGTGTGTATATATATATATATATATATATATATATATATATATATATATTTACCTGATTAATTTAATAACAAAAAAAGAAACTGTATGCAATGTGTTTTTGCCCCTAGATGTTTTTCGGTAATATGACGTTCCTTCTAGGAATTAAATTCTTTACACGGGAGTTTTTTTTAGATTCTTTTGATTTCATTTATTTACCCACAACATCTACATTTGTACCTAACTGCCAAAATACACTGTCCATTGAATTATACTGAAATATATATTTTTATATAGATTTTTTTTTTTTTTTTTTGCTTCATAAATTAAATCTTTTATAATTTATTTTATGTTTGCTTTTTTTATTAGGATATTTATTCTTTAATTAGAAAATTATTAAGTTTAAGGAAATGAAGTTCACTATTATTATCAACCAAAATGTATGTACTTTATTTTTAATAACGTGTGTCTGTGTGTGTCATATGTAAATACTTATAAATTGAAATGTTTTTACTACACTAGATTTTAAGCTGAATTCATTTTTTAATGACTAGTTTGTATTTGTCTATCAATGACGTGTGTACGTGTGTGTCTCCCGCGTTCTTCCCTCTCTTTCCTTCTCATTTTCAATCCCTTACCCTCTCTCTCTCTCTCCTTTTCTCGCTCTCACCGCTTTTCTCTATTATATAAGGTTAAATTTTAACCTTTCATGCCAACAAGATTTTTTTTTTTTGTAAATTTTAAGATGGTCATTATTTAGAATTTTAATACGTTGAACAAGTTTGTCCAACAGGAACTTAAAAATGCACACACGTGCGTAGGTTTGTCTCTCTGTTTGTTCCCCACTCTCTCTCACCGTGTGTTTAAAATCCCCTTTTCGCAGGAGCACCATTACTACACTCTAATCCTTGACAGAAATACCCGTGCCGAACTTAGATCCTCGACAAAAATGAAATATTTGGCAGGCATTGCGCGAGTTAATGATAATATACGAGAAAATTCCCCCCACCCATCATTTTTTTTTTTTTTTTTTTTTACTATTTTTTCCTTCGTTAACACCCCACCGTTGTTTTCGACGTCGTCTTGATGGACCTAGTTGTCCATCTTGAAGGTATTTTTTCTGACTAGGCCCCCCTACCTGTAAGATTATGATGCACTGTTTTGTTTTCTATTAAAACCACTTACCATGTTGCACATATGACTGCT
Organism: Acanthosepion pharaonis; assembly: GCA_903632075.3. Lineage (NCBI taxonomy): Eukaryota > Metazoa > Mollusca > Cephalopoda > Sepiida > Sepiidae > Acanthosepion > Acanthosepion pharaonis. The sequence goes on from CAHIKZ030003794.1 coordinate 1,003,736, forward strand.
ATACCCTTCTTCTTATTAAACTGCGTGCTATGATTGGTACGCCCGTGTCACTGTTGGCACGGTGCTCTCTCTCTCAACCAACAATAATCGTTATTAATATTGCAATAAAACAAAAGATTTATTTAAAAAATTATATCAAAATGCATCATCTCCGAGATTCTGTCATTTTATTTCAACAAGAAATATTTTTTTCGTTACCTTATCAGATTTTAAATAAGCATGTAAATTTTCAACAAAAGCTCTCGAGGGACCTTAAAAAAATAGTACAATCGGCCTAGAATCATTAATATTTTTGGAAGAATGTGATTTTACTTTTAAATCAGTCTACGTATATTTTTGGTAAAATATAGTGAAAAAGGGCTGATTTAAAATTTATCGTTTGTTTTTAATAGATTTTCAAATAGATATTTTTTTTATTTTTCTAGAGATGAATATTCCCATTCATACGGATGCTCCCTTTTTTTCTCTGAGAAAACGCTTTTTAAATGAAGCCAGCTATTGTCTGAGTATGAAAAAAAAAAGTACCTTTTCTGAAAGATGTTTTTTTTTTTTTTTAATTTTTTTTTTTCCCCCAACAGCTGGTTTTAGGACATTTGCAAATATATCCATCAGAAGAAATTTTGGATAGCAATGTCATTACAGCAATAATCTTCACAAGTTCTTTGTTCTGCAATTAAATTTTCTATAAAAAAAAAAAAACTTTTTAAAAAAGTTCTAGCAAATTGTCTACTTTCATTTTTGCGAATCTGAATTATGGTCCCGATTTTAGCCTTTTTTTTTTTTTTTTTTTTTTTTTAATTTTACCAATTTTTCTCTATTGTTTTTTGAAATGTGAACAATTTCATTGACACTAACTTTAAAAATTAGTGTCAGTTACGATTTGAGACAAACTCCCTAATTAATTCTAGATTGTATTTCTTCATGATTTTTAATATAAAGAATATTGTTTTTAAATACTTTTTGTGTGTGTGTGTGTGTAAGTTCTTTTTTTTTTTATCCCACTTCACATTTTGAATCGGAATCAACTCTGTCTATTAAAGCTGTGATAAAAATAGATGTTCTTTTATTTATCTGTAGTGTAGCAAAAAAAAAATCGTATCTTTATCAAGTACATAATGAATGGATAAACGTTGAAGTAGGTATTTTAATTTTTTTTTTTTTTTTTTTTTTTTTTGACGGACTTAAACGATTTACTTTTGCAGCAACCCCATTCTAGCAATGAAATAGTCAAATCAGACAAAATGTATAATTTAACTGGTTTGAACTTGTAATTAAGAAAAAAAAAAAAGATCCTCCTTTAGTATTATGCATCGCTCCACTAATTTTTGTTGCAAGTAGATTTTCAGGTTTTGAAATCAGTTTTCCTTCTTCTAGACTGGTTACCAACCAAATCCGTTCAGCTAATTAACCCATAGAGGGGAAGAGATGGGTTCATACCTTTCCCGACGGAATTTGAACTGTGAACGCCGATCCCACATTCCATGCAGTAACCATTACGCCATATGCATATCTATGGAAGTTAATTAAATTATCAAAATTGTTAGCATTGGGTTTTTTCTATAAGGTCATCTGTACTTTTGATTTTAATTTTTTTATTGAAGAGGTTGAAGTGAGTCTCCTAATCCGTATCTTTGATTTTGTGAAAATACACTCATATATGAATCTTAAATTACAGTGAGTTTACCTATTAAAAAACCTTCGTTACTGCTTTTTCGAGTAAAAATGCCAGTCTTGGTTAGATGCCCTTAAATATCAAATGTACTTAAACTCTAACTAAACTAAATAAATACGGACAAATTTAAATGTAACTCTTGCTGAAATGGATGAGAAACTTTTGGAGTATATACAAAAAAAAAAAGTAAAAGTTAATTTCCTCAGGTGATAAAATAGATTTATAAAAAAAGATAATTCTAATTGTCAACTTTTTTCCGGTATATTTTTATATATTTAATAAGGAGCCTATACAATATTTTAAACTTATAATAACATTATTAATCTTTTTTTTTTTTCTTACGAAAAAGAACCCAGTTTTAAGACAAGCCATGGGTATGTCGAAAAATATCTTCTATTTATTTCTCCTATAATATGGTTATGATAAAGATATCTTCTCATTATCAGTTAAAATGAACACACACACACACACACACACACACACACACACGTTCATTGCATAAAGTTTTCTACTCTGATCCTATGACCTGGTAAAGTAATACCTATTGGATTGTCTCCAGGGGTAATATTTGGAAGAGGCTGAAAACGTCTATAAGTGCTTGTGGGTCTCTGTCTGTCTGTCTGTCCCTCCCTCTCTCTGTGCGCGCTATATTACGACTTGTCTTTTTGGCTATTCTCTCTCTCTCTCACACACACATATATATATATATATATAAAATTTCTATTAATTTTTCTATCATTTTCTTTATCTATCTTTCTCTGTATTACTTTCTCTCTATATATTACTCTCTCTCTCTCTCTATATATATATATATATATATATATATATATATATATATATATATATACACACACACACATATTACTCGCTCCTCTTTTTCTCGCTCTCTATCTAATATATATGTCACTCTCTCTCTCTCCCTATATATGTCACTCTCTCGTCTCTCTCTCTCTCTCTCCCTATATATGTCACTTTCTCGTCTCTCTCTCTCTCTCCCTATATATGTCACTTTCTCGTTTCTCTCTCTCCCTATATATGTCACTTTCTCGTCTCTCAGAGATGAAAATTGATGAATAAGGCTAACAGTTAGAGTCATGGGCTTGAAATGGAGGAGGGTGTGTAAGGCCGCCTGCGAGGATGGTGGAGAGGGGGGGTGTAGGTAATCTGTCGGGGTTGGCAGGGTTGAGTATAAGTAGAGGGTCGAAAGATGTACCAGTAGCGGGACAGGTGCTTGTCTACGCTTACCCAACAGCAGTACATGCTGTATCGTCTACCCCCTCCCTCTGTCTTTTTTTTTCTTTTTTATTACTTCTATATCCCAGAGATATGAAGCGAGGTTTTAAAAGATAGACAGACACATATACATGTTTAGTAAGTAAAAACTTTTTCTTATTGTGAAGGAAGGGGGTGTTTAGTAGTCAGCCTTCCGTACACCAGGCTAGTAGCCAACTTAACTGTTTTTCCTCACCCTCCTAAGCAGTACACCTCATCCTGCCAGCCCACCCTTGTCTTTAGGTAGCCAGTAGTAAAAGTCTTAAGAGACTCGAAAAAAAGTACTGTGCCTATGTGTAGGCAAAGTTATTTGTGTCAGTGCTATCGGGGTCTGACCTAGAAATCTTATGGATTCCATGGACATATTACTGCAAGAATAACAGGCGAAGTGACGCTGGAATATTATGGTAGCCAACCAACCAGTCATAGTTCTTCTGGACTAGTTATGTCGTAGGGATAGGTAGAGATGAGATGGCTGGCTGGGGTGGTGCTTTCAATTATATTATTACCACATAACACCCCACCTCCATTTACTTGGCATCTCATCATTCCCTCTTTTATTTTTACTTTTCTCCTTATCTTTCTTTGTCTCTCCCTTTCACTCTTTCTTTCTTTTTTTTTTCTTTTTTGTCGCTACCTTCTCCCGTTCTTTTCATCCCCATGGGTCACTGTTGGTTTTAACCTAATCTAGGTCTGTAGGTGATGAAAGTTATCCTATAAGCCTAGTACAGTTACACCAGGACTTTGTGTTGCTAACGTTTTTTTTTTTTTTCTTTTTTCCTTTTATATACTGTCCTTTAGACCTTGTTTGGTCAAAAATTACTGAGAGGCTAAATTGAAAAAAAAAAAATAAATAAATAAATAAAATGTCTTGTCTACTGGACAGTTTAAAAACTGCGTCGTAACTGGTTGCTCCCCCCCCCCACTCACAAAAAAAAACTGCGGACTATCCCGGGAAGTCTATTATTGTTTCTTTTTCGGTACTTGTTCGTCTTTCTTTCGGGTTTTCAACTCATTCCTGTCTTCTATCTTATATTTCTATCTTTTTTCTTTTCTTTTTAAACTATTTTTCTTCGTCACCACCTCCGACACACTTTCTCCAAAATCCATCTACCAAGAATAGGCGTTACCATCGTCTGCAACTCTTACAGCACCATACTCCCCCCCCCCATCGATTTTTTTTTTTGTCTTTACGTCTTTCATTCCTCTTTTTGAAGAACTTAGTTTTATGCTTCCATTCTCCCGGAAAGTGAGGAATTTCTCTTAGAAATTGTGACTGAGAAATATTATATTAGGGATACAAAATTGTATTATAGCAATTTAAAAGACCTTATTTTTAAACAAAGAGCAAGAAAAAGAAGAGAAAAAAAATACCATAGACAGCAAATCATAAAGAAAGAAAAAAAAAAAATGACAAGTTTTCATTCCTTATTCTTCAGAGTTTGATAAAGGACCTAAATATGCTGCACGGCAGTGACTAAAATCGAGAAAACTTAAATGAGAGAGGGCATTTAAAAGTGCGGGTTTTGTTTGGAAAGGGGGAAAAAATGCCTTAATTGAAGTTTTTATAACAAACAAACGTTGTCAATTATATGGTGAGAAAAGAAAAATGAAAAATAAATCACACGTGTACCCTCCTCACCAGCATTTTCTTCACTTCTGAGATCGACATTAACAAAAATAAATAAATAAATATAATAATAGCAATAATAATAATTTTAAAGAAATGCCAGGAACGATGGAGGATATTTATTATTATTATTATTAACAACAGTAAAAAGAACTGCTGACCAAATGCATTTATCATTTGCCCCGTAGAAGAGATTGGTTACGTGAACTGCTAATATAATGGACGCTATATAAGGACGTAGGATTTCGTCTGTTAGTTGTGATCTACCTACTTATCGAAATATTTTCCTTGGCGCAGTTCCAAAAGGCCCTTCAATATGAAGTGGCCGTGTTACGTTCAGGGGTCTTTCTAGAGTACTTTGTTGTGGGTGGGAGTGTAAAAACGGATCTGGTATTGGTAAGTAGTGATGTTGCATGTGGTGGAAAGGTAAAACGCTCTTTCTCTTTTTTTGCTTTCTGTCATATGGGAGAAAATTCTTCTTTCAGTTAGAAGAATTAGACAGCCAAGAGATGAAAAAAAAAATTAGCTTCTATTAAAACTTTAGAAACAGATTTGGTTTAAATAAGCTGACACAGGAATAAAGTTTATGTGGGTCAGTAGAGTTGCGTTCCCCCAAGAAAAAGAAAAAAAAAATCTTGTTACTATGAAATGCTTGTAAAATCTTTTAAGGTAAAGAGTGTACTACTATTACTACTACTAATAATGAAGATTAATAATATGAATAAACTAAAGTAATAATAAATATTAATAATAATAAAAGAAAATAATGAAAATTAATAATATGAATAAAGTAATAATAATAATATTAATAATGACAAAAATAAAACTAACTTCTCCCTGGATGTGGAGAAAGTAGCCTTATCAAACAAAGTTCAAACCAGTCTTTTCTGTCCACTTTCACACGTGCCTTTTGGAAAGGCATGAACCTTGTTAGTCCCTCTCATCTCCACAACTATGGGTTAAATTGCTGAGTAGGTGAGGCTCTACAGCTTGGAATACAGCCAGTTTAGAAGGACTATCCTAAAATCAAAACTGGAGAAGGAAACCACTCCATATGAAGTCCTGCCAGTTTACAGATAATAAAGGAATCTGTGGAGAGCCATGACCACCTATGTTTAGAAAAGTACCTGGCATTAAAAATGCCTTTAACAGTAAATTCCAATCTAGATTGAATATCTAAATGCTTAAGTATTTTAGTAATTCTAGCCTTATGTGGAATTTCAGCATCATCCACATGACTTGAGTCAGTTTGAAATTATTATGAGACAAATCTTGACCAAGACTTATTATAACATATTTACATAATTTTTGTCCTACTCAAGTAATCTCAACTCATTACCTTACCATGTCCTGTTATATTACCTACCCTCCCCTCTAAATATTCCAGAAGGTAGTAAAAATGAATAAAAATAATTATAGTTTCACAGTTTTTGTTTTTGTTTTGTTTAAAAAAAAAAAAAACCAAAAAAAAAAACCTTTTCTCATTTGATTTTAAAAAGAAAAAAGATTTTAACTGTTTTTATTGTATCCTTCATCATAATTGATGGTTACTGCTAACCAATTCGTTGGTGTAAAGATGAATTTAATACGTTTGGGTTATTCCACTGTAGGGGTCTTGCGCAAGGCTGAGCCTCTCTTAACAAATTACCATAGAGCATTTTAAACAGCATGTAAGAAATGGATTTTTACCCATCTTAATTTTAAGAAAGGTAAAATCTATTTTGACTTTTGATTAAAGAATTTCATTTTCACATTTCATTTAAGGAATCTTCCAACAAAATACTAAAATGTTTCCTGTTTGAATATTAGTGTTTGAAGAAAATGGTAATTATTCTGATAAACTTTCCTTGATGGTACCGGGACATTATGAATTTAAATGCAGCACTAGATTGGCAGCAAGGTCTCAGCATTTTATGGTAGAAGTGGCTAGATGTGACTGCAAGTTCTATACTAACAATTTCTTCTATCACACTACTCGCTTGTGGAACTCTTACCCAGCTTCTTGCTTTCCAGTCAGCTTTGATCTTTAAAAATTTAAATGCAATGCCAATTGTCTCTTATTGTTTTCTCTTCTTCATAATGTTTTTTTTTTTTTTTTCTTATAGTCTCTAACACTCAGTAACCCCCTCGTGTTTTAGTGACTTTATTGCTTTGCTTGGGGTAAAATGATTAAACAAAAAATTACCAGCTTTAAATACTAATAGGAAAATTATTATCTACTTAAAATAGTAATAAAAAAAATTTAGAACAAAAATACAACTAAAAATGATATTTAAAATTATTTTTATTTTAATTTAAATATTTTTTTCTTTTTACAAAACCTCAATATCAGTCCATCAAAAGTCTAAATCTGATGACATAAGCAATTTTTCATGTCATCCAATTATCTTTAGATATATACAACATTATATAAGAATATATTATATAATGTCTACTTTTAAAGTAATATAAATTTTTGTCTAAAATTAATTAAATTTCAAGACAAGGCTTTTCTTGTAACTAAATATGGTGATTATTTCTTTATTTTTTTAATATCCTATCTTCAGCTAACATGTGCATTTGAAAAAATTAACATGTTTTTAGGATGCAAATGATTTCAAACTTGAATAGTTTTAGATTAATTTCAGTTTACTTGACATTGCTTATTGATTTAGAGGTAAACTATGGCAAACTTTCATTCTATTATTCTGGAATCTTTCATTCATTCTTTATTTTGTGGTGTAAATTGGTAACCACTGCAAAAATCCTATTCCGTGTCATTGACGATCACATAATTTAAAGTCATTTGTACAGATTTCACTGGTTGTTTTTTATTTAATTTAGTTTTTTTTTTATTCTATAACATAATGCTTCATATTTATTTTAATTTTGTAGAATATTTCAATTTTTATATAATTTATTTTGTATGTAATTTTAATCAATATAGATTTGTGACGCATATGTATGGTTTAGTTTAAAATTAGGATAACTGTCAATCATTAGTACAGTCGTCATCTTGATTGACGCCAAAGTTTTATAAAGGTTTAGATTTGATTAACATAATGACAAACATCTTGTGTATGTGTTTGTTTATATATTTTATTAGTGGTACAAAACTTAATAACAGCCATCTAACAATAACAGCTTATTTTTAATATTACCACAACACGATAACAATTAAAAGAAAAAAAAAATGACAAAACAAGCTAGCTAACTAGTTTTGAACCTCACTCAACAGAGCTAAATCGAAATTAATAAATAAGTATATATTATCAATAAAAGGAATGGCAAGTATATAAGAAAAAACGATTTTTTTTTTTTTTTAATGGAAATCAATATATAGAGTGAAATTTCCAATTTGTCTTCAGATTCTGGTTTATGTTTTACTCACTTCATACTGATGCTTTTGGAAAAGGCATGAATCTGTCTTACCTATGGGTTAGTCAGATTAAATTCTTTTGCCTTGGTTGGTAACCAGTCTAGGAGAAGGACAATTCTGAATTCAAACCAGAGGAGAGTTGTTTGGAGACTTTGTAACACACTGTACATTTCTCTGTTATCAGTTCTCTCAAAAAATGTGGTTGGTTCGAACCAAGCCTTCACCCTCATAATCAAATCATCTGGGTGGTTAGTTTGGCTGTTGTATTTTAAATTTAAATTTTGTACTCTCGGATATCAAAATTGATAGTCCACTACACACTGAAAGAAAGGAAGCAATTTACTATAATCACTGATAATGGTATTAAGCAGTTAATGTTATCAAATATAGTCAGTGCTTGACACTTTGTAAGATAAGTCTTATGTTTAATAATAACATAAAAAAATGAATGTAAATTCTCCCAATATTTATATAATTTACTAGATGTTATCAGTTAGTTAGTGTTATCTAAAAGATCCTGTCCCAAAGCCGATCACAATAAGTGACTTATGTTAAAACTATTCACATAAGTATCTCTTAATTATTTTTAGCATGTACATGTGTTTGAATTGCGATCTGTTTTTTATTTTCTTAAACAGTGAAATTCATAACGACTTATGACCACGTCATGTTGAAACATTAGTTCCTGTACAATCATCAAAGTTAAGCAACATCGAGCATGATCAGTACCTAGATGGGTGTCTGCCTGCGATTACAAGGTCATGTAAGGTTGGATGTGCAGGTGGTGTAATGGATTATGACTCTGATTATATTCCCTTACGCACAAATACTTTTGGGAAAGGCATGAACCCACCTCTCCCCCCCCCAATTTATGGGTTAATTTGTAAGACTTGTATCAGTAAAGCATTATTCTCTTCAAAAAAATTCTTAAATTTAAAAATATTTCCTGACTTTAAATAACCTGCAAAGTGTTGATAATTCATATGCATATATATAATGATGATTGGAAAGTGTGTGGTGTGTCTCTAATTATATAATAGCGCACACGTGTGTACTGTATATATATATATATATATATATATATATGGTAATTTCTCTGAGGAGCTGCATTGGCTGGTTCCCAGACTTAATGAATTCAAGCGCCCTATGAGGCTGGCATCCCGCTCTCACCCTTTCACTGTTGAAACTACTAAATGTAGCCATCTCTTCTACTCTAATAGCTTCATGTCTCGCACCTCTCGCCTGTGGAGCTCCCTTCCCTATTCATTTCCCTGAGAGCTATAATCTCCAACTATTCAAATGTAATGTCAATCAACATCTCCAGTTGCCTTGATCTATCCTTTTCCTTATCCTTTCCTCTATTACTCCTATCTGATCTTGCTGCAAATCTTCTGTAACCCCTTGCGTCCTAGTGGCTTCCCACCTTGCTTGGGGTGGAACGCTTAAAAAAAAAAATATGTATATATATGATTAAAAAAAAAAAAAAAAAAACTATACTGATCAAAGGAGAAAACAAGACGAGCATGTTTAGAAAGTGCCTTGATTGCAAGAACATCCACATTAAATTTACACTCTGACTCATACAACATGTCATCATTCCTGGTAGACCTTCAATTATCACAGTGTCAGAGATCTACTAATAAAAGTGATTGAAAGAAAGATTAGAATTGATTGGTTAGATTTAAAAAATAAATAATTTAATTCCCAGCATCTCTCATTCGTGTTCATGAGCAACTGCACCAATATAACAAATTTAGTCTGAAGTTCTGAAGGATAAAAAACATCACACGAAAACTTTTCCACTCTGTCATATTTTTTTTCTTATATATAAATCTGTTCCATCAATAAAATCTGAAGTCTGAACAAGTTTCTTAGAACAAAATGTGTCATTAACAGGTTTTCCTATTTTGTCATTCATTTTATTAATAGATTTGTTTTTAATCTGATATTTGTATTTTACTTCAAATGTTATTACAATGGATACTAATATTTGAAATAGTTGCCCCATTTTTATTGTAAACAGTTTGTATTGTTTGTATTTGCCTGCACATTTGAAAAATCTTAAAGAAAATCTGCAAGGATTGAACCTGTGTCCCCTTTTGTGTTTTCTTCTACAAGTTCAATACCTGCCAGAAGACACTGTTTCTTTATTAAAATTTCTTGAATACACAGGTCAATAGACGTAATACACATTGTTTAAAATAAAAATTAAAATGGGGTGTCTGTTTCAAATATGAGTATCCACAAATAATAATGTTTGAAAATATATAAAGGGTTAGGTAAATGAAATAACCAAATATTAGCAACTGTGTACGAACATGCTGGCATGCATATGCTGGTAAGCAAATAAATTAGCAAATTTTGCCAAGAGATGTACATATAATAGTGGTCAATGTGATTAAACAGAGCTAAGAAATATATCTTAATAAATACACATATAATTATGTTTGGTGTGTGACTTGAGTTTTGTTGGTTACCCAACAAAGCCCAAGTCACACCCCATATGTAGGTGTATGTGTGTATAATATACATATTGAACAATATATATATATATATATATATATATATATATATATATATATATATATATATATATATATTGAAACAATATATGTAAGATAGAATATGAAAATCAGTTGGATGCTGAAAATTTTAATTTTCTTGTCATTTTGTTCATTTACATAAGTATTATCATGACATAAGTATAAAAAAACATAAGTAAAAAAAAACAATTATAAGGAAAATCTGTGACAATGGCAACCTTTTTTTTGCATAAAAACACTGGTCATTTTGAAAAATTTTAAATTAAAAAAAACAAAAAACAGCCTTATAATTTTTTTTTTTTTTTTTTTTTTTTTTACCCATGAAATTCAACCTGTACAAGGCCCAAGAGCTACTCGAGGTAGAGGGTTACAGAACAAGAAGCACAGTTTATGTGGATATGTGTGGAAGATGATGGGTTAGGCCTAGATCTGAATAGGTTAAGATTGTAGTAATTGGGGAAGCATCCTCTTGGGAGTCTGTTCCACAAAACAGCATTTCATGGCAAGAAGTTACCCAAGTGTAACTTACAACCCACCAATGGAGTATGAAGGGAATGAGGGTGCTTTCATAACAATACATGTAAGTTTCTCTAATTTTCTAATTTTTTGTTTAATGTCATCAGCTAGTTATTGTTATCTAAAAGACCCCCCTCTTCCCAAAAAGATCACAATAAACAGCTTCCCGTGTGTGTGTGTGTTACACACATATGCAAAATTTCAGACACGTTTCCCCTCCTCTACTTCAAGGCCTCAATGATTTTCATTCTTTATAAGTGACTTTGACAATTTC
>CAHIKZ030003794.1:1020000-1045000 GCA_903632075.3 Acanthosepion pharaonis
GGTTACTTGTTTAATGCATCATTTTATGTATAATTATTTCAACACATCGCAAACAATCATTGCTGTATTATTTTAATAAATTAGCCATAAGTAATCAACAGTGCCTTTTTATAGCCATCAGTTACTTTTTATTTCCAACTAAGACCGTTTTTACACTTATATAAGTAGCAAAGTAATCGTTATAAGTGATGTGGTTAATCAAAACAAGTGCTGCATAATTTAATTGCTTAACAATTATTATAAAAACTGTAAGCTATTCTCTCTTTCCTATCTTGCCTATCGTCCGGTTCACACTCCTCCCTCGTCTTTTGAACAGGAGTACAGGTTTATCTCTTGTTTCCTGTTTAGGATTGAGTTTTTGGTACCCTCTAAATTCTTTTCACCTCTCTTTCACTGCCAGTGGCTCCTTGCATTTTGGTGTCATTTGCACATTGCTTGGTGTAGTGCCTCTTGCTCTGTAACCCTCTACCTCGAGTGGCTCTTTGGCCTTGTACAGGGTAAACATCATTGTTAAAAAAAGCAAAAACAAAGAGGAAAAGTACAGTTTATTTTACCCCTACCCAATCTTTCCTTTCATTTATTACTGGATCTGAATTAGATGTAGCTGATATATTTTTTTTTTTTCTTTTTGTGAAAATACTAATTCTACTCATGTAGATAATTCTTCAGTTCTGTTTTCGTTTTTACAAAAAGCATCTTTTATGTCACTTATCCCCCCCCCCCCCGGCTTCCCACCTAGTGTCCTTGGTTCCTGGCTTTTCGCTTTTTGAATACACAGCGTTTCTTAACACTGGCAAAAACTCATAAAAATTCGTCAGCCTTCACTTCAACTAGCTCTTGGCGTGAACACTAAATATAGCTTCTGACAAAGTTGACAGTTTTCAGAATGACTTGGGGATTGTGTTCGCGTTACTGAAAGGCTCCAGGTTTCATTGTATCTTCAAAAATCTTTGACTAATTGTTAATCTTCAATTATCTTCCCACATATTTTATTTGTACTTCTTGGATATTGTAGGTAAAAAAAAATATTCTCATCAGAAATATAAATAATAATTAATTTTGATTTAACTAAAAAGCTTCAGTCACCTGAAGAAGTCATTAGTACTTTTAATACTTGATGTCTTCTTTTGTATTGCTTTTGTTCATTTTGTGTCTTGCAAGCTGTTTATAGTAAATTCAGGCTTGAGTTGATTCTCTGAAAATGTCACTGTAACAATGTTAGTTTTGTCTTAAATTTTCGTCAGACGTAGACTGATGCTGGAGAACAATAAAAAAAAAAAAAAAGACCTTACCAAAGAACATTTCTGATAGAAGTAATAACTAAAATGGTTAACGCTTAAATTAGGAAGGAAACTTCTGTCAATACTAGAACAAACATTAACAACCAAAATGGTTAGTAACTTGGAGGGAAATTAATGATGATTATATCATTAGCTTTCCACAGAAACTTAAACAAAAGGTTTGGAAGGAAACATTAATCAGTACAAGAAAGGCCGATAACAGTTCATCTGAGAAACCTGTTTTAAGAGAAGGGTCTTATAAATTTCGACCTAACAATTTGTTCAATGAAACTGTATGGAAACGGTTAATCTCACTATTACTGTATCGTATCTTTTATTATCAGAGTGGATCTTCCCTACCAAGAAATTGAATAGTAACTGGTGGCTTAAATTGGTGACAAGTGACAGCAAGTCTCCTCAATACTCTAGGACTCTCCTCAGTATCGTACCTGTTTTCAATAACATAGTTGTCCAAATGATTCCAACTTGTCCCTTGTCAGTATTGCTAGCCATTTTTTTTTCCTTTCCTCTTCAGGACTGTTCCCAGTGCTCCATTAATAACTGGCAACTTCATGTTCCCCAACTTCCTCCTCTCTCTGGCAAGATAGCGATAATTTTTTTTTTTTTTTTTACTGTAGATTTTCAGCTGAAAAAAATCCATTACCTTTCATGTTTTCTTAATTACTATTGATATATCCAGGGTTCTGGCCAAAATTGGATCATCCATTACGATTATTATTTTAAAATTTAAAATTCAAAGTTCTTTAACATTGGTTCTTGGATGATCACCAAAGTTAAGCAACAACAAACCTGGTCAGTACCTAAATGGGTGACTGCTTGGCAATACCAGGTGCTGTAGGCTTGGATGTGCAGGTGGTGTCATGGATACTGGCTCAGAATTGGAAATTTGAGTTCCAATTCCAGTTTGGTTCTTTAAATTTATTTAGGTGCAAATACTCTTGGGGAAAAGTATGAATCCACAACTTCTCCCCCCAGTTATGGGTTAATTAGTAGGGTTTTTATTGGTAAATCATTATTATTTCAAGGTAATTCTTACAGTCTAGAAATATTTTCTGGCTTTAAATAACCTGCAAAACGTTGATAACCCATTAAAAAAACAATCGGATCGGTTTCTTTTCTTGATAGTTATATTACTACCCATGGATCCATAAATGATTCCTAGAAGCTTTGTGTTTGAGAGATAAAATCTAGGAAGGTTGTAAATTCTGTAGGTTTTACAGTGCCCTTTCTGAATGCATTGTATCTAATATTTTTCTCCCATAGCCAGAGAGTTTTGATTTGTTGTTTTTTTTTTTTTTTTCCTTTTTAAATATCTCCCTTGAACCTCTTCTGATAAATTTTTAAACACCACCCTAATTGTAATGTATGTAATTCTTCTTTTTAATTTGTGATCCACAAAAACGATAATGGCTGAAAAGGTTATCATTTTAATTCCGTTTTTGTCAGTCTTTTTTTCTTGATAATCCTCCGCATTTGTTCAGTCGGAGTAAATGTCTGTCGATTTAATTTCCGGCTTTTGCAGTTTCATTACATTTTGACATTGACTATATTTGTTATAAATAAGTGATATCTGGCCTTTACAAAAGAGGACCTATCAGCTAAGGACAGCAAGTACAAATTACGATCATATTCTACAAGAACTTTTAAAACAAAATACCTAAAGACAAGAGAACAATCTTTAAATTGCGTAACGGTCTTTACCGTTTATTTCAATTAACTGCGTGACTTCTCTGCTTACCTTAGTTGACAATAATCTAAGTGGCATATGACTAAAAAAAGACGTTATAGATCATTTAAAGCTAATTTGTTTAAATAATGCACTTGGCTATTGTTTGCATCACCTGGTAATAATTATAAGTAACATGGTACCCTAAAATAAGTAACCAAGTAATCGTTTTAAGTTCTCTGAATATTGGTGCCAATTTAAATTCATTGCTTTGGATATCCATTCTTCATCTCTGGAAATCCACATCTGCAGGATCGTGTAAACATTAATATTAATAACTAGGATATGCAAGATTTTTCTTTTTTTTTTTTTTTTCTTAAATTACCATTTTATAAAAGAAATTGAGGATTTCAGTGTTCGACTTTTAAACAAAATTTAAAATAGCCATTACAAGAGTTGTTTGTTTCGCATAACAAGAACTATAATCTGTGCTTAAATTCCATCTTTTACTAATATTTACCATCCTTTTACTTGTTATTCCTCTGTCACCTCTTTCTTCTTTTCCTACCTGGAAAAGACTATCTTCTATCACGGCTACTGCCCATATCTCTAGCGGAGACTTGCAGTGAAAACAGTACCTATATTATCATTACAGTAGCTTCTTTTTAGAATGGTAACTGACCACAGATGCTAAGCAGTGTCCGTCCATCATCCTCACCCCCCCCCCATATTTTTCTCTGTATTCATTTATTTATTTATTTGTTTCATTTCTTTCTCTCTTATCTTCTCTTTCTTCACCTACCCAGCCTTGCAGTTATCGATTGCTTGTTGCCGTCTTGGAGGGGTGGAGAAACCCATGTGCTGTGGTAAGCAGTATAAGAATGCATGTCCACTGGCGTGGGGCTAGGTGCTATAATGAATCTGTAGAGGAAGCAGGGGATGATGAAGCACAATGACGTTGTCCATCGTTAGTACAATGGCTTTGTTCTTGTTAAAAGACCGAGCAGATGAATATGAATTTGTAAAAAGCAATATTTTCATCTTTCTTTCTTTTTGTAATGTCCTGCCGTTAAGTTAAGACTTGAGAGAGATTTATGCTTTGGGACACACATACATTAATTGACGTGGGGTGCTGAAATGTTCTTGGCTAGGCCCACTTGCCACAATCAAACTAAATGGTTGAGCAGTCTTCTACTTATCTGTGTCACTTCAGAAGGAGTTGCAATGATGGTTCTCCACTATTTCCTTTCTATATCTTGTAGCACTAAACGATGTTTATCTCCTCACTCTCCTGTTTGTTCATTAACAAATAGGTTACTGTTTTTCTCAGCTCTTCTGCATTCAGCATGTCTTGTGAGTGTCAAATTCTCCATGCCCCCTTTACTCATTATGTTATTCAGAAAGTTCAAGTCTCTCTTTCTGATTCTAGATATATATTCTAAAAAAAAATTATTTATTTTTTTTTTTTTTTATTAAAAACAATTAGGATTTTTATGCCTTCTTGGTTAGGCTGGGGACTTTTCAGCATGTCCTTACTTTTAAATGAAGACTGAAAAAATAAATGTATAAATAATGGAAAAACTCTAAGAATATTATTCCAAGCACAAAACTTTTTTGATATAATCAATGAGTATTATCAAATCTGAAAAATCACAGGAGTAATAATACTGATGACTGATTAATTGGCAAATGCTGATATGAATACTCAACAATTGTTAGTGCAAGCTTAAAGTTTATATATATATATATATATATATATATATATATATATATATATATATGAACATTGACAGCACTCAGAGGTGACAGACTGTTTCATGGTTGCCTGATGATTGCATCTAGCATGAAACAGTCCGTTACCTCTGTGTGTCGACTTCAATATTCACTTTTTATTTACATACGCTCTCTGATATTGAGCACTTTATCCCATAAATATAGCACACTGTAAAAATATATTGCTTATATATATAAGTAGATGGATTTTTTATTTATTTATCTGGCAGATTTTTATTACTTAAACGTCATTTTTTTTTTAGTGGAAACTCATATTTGAGTAGATGTTCCATTTATTTATTAAATAGTATATTTATTTATTTTCCTCTACTGGCCTGAATATTCAAGAAATCTCATTAAAAAAATATATATACTCTCCAGAAGGACTCATTGTTAGATCTGATGCGCTTTAGGCTGACTTGACTATGCCATGTGTTGCCGATCAAGCAAAATTAAATAGTGCTGAATTGCAGTTGAGTTTGTTATATTCAGTTATACACATATATTCTTAATATGTATCCATCTCTTTGTCCCACGCAAGAATAGCAGGGCAGACTGGGCTTCCTAGCCATGGTTGGCAATCGGTCTAGAAGATGAACACTCTAAATTTAAAAATTGTATATAACCCTGCTGTAGCACATATTATGCAGCCAATTGGCAAGATCTTAGAGTTCACTATAATCTTGACTATAACTACGATTTCTTATGGCCACATCATGTTGAAACCCCAGTTCCCATATGATCATCAAAGTTAACCAACATTGAGCCTGGTCAGTACCTACATGGGTGACCGCTTCAGAATATCAGGTGCTGTAAGCTTGGATGTGTAGGTGGGGTAATGGGTAAAGGTTCAGAATTGTTAATTGGTGAGCCAAGTTCCAATTCCTGTTTGGTTTATGTTCTCTTGTATGCAAATACTGTTGTGAAAGGTATAAAGCCAAATCTTCTCTCCGGCCCCATTGAAAATTCTTACAATACAAAATTCTTATAATCTAAAAAATATTTTCTAGCTTTCAATAACCTGTAAAAAGGTTAAAAGCCATAGAAAACAAATTGATAAAATCAAACCAGTTCCTTCTATCAGGCCTTTTTTGTAGCGCTCAAAAGTGAATGTGTCGATGATCTTCATAATGTCTTTCATCTCCTACACACACACACACACACAAAACATGAATCCTATAAAGAGTTTGTCATTTCCTGGGCCTTTGCTGTTTTTTGTTTTTTTTTTTACAGAGATTAGAACAAAACCTCTGAAATTATCATAACTGCTTAAATGTTAGTGTAAGAAATGAAAGAGGTTATGACTAGCCCTCTTTCAGAGGGACTTTGAAAACTATATCTTGTAACCAGTAATACAAAGTTGACTAAATTTGGCATAATTCAAAGGAGAAATCAATTTAGACTGATACAAAAATGAATTTGTAATACATCATTATTTCATTGGCTTTTGAGATATATCAATTTAGTTGCACTCACATAACATATTCAGATGTTTTTCGATAATTCAGTCAGGACTCTAGAAACAAATGAAATCTCTTATGGGGTGATTTTTTTTTTTTTTTTTTTTTTTTTTTTTAAACTTTTCACCCCAAGCAAGGCAGGGGTGCCACTAGAACGCAAGGATTTACAGAAAGTAGGAGCAAGAGTAAAGAGACATGAAAGAGGAAAGGATGTTGAATAGAAGGACGTGGAATAGATCAAGGCATCTGGAGATGTCGATTGACATTGCATTTGAATAGTTGGAGATTATAGCTATCAGGGAATAAAGTAAGAGGAAGGGAGTTCCACAGACGGGAAGTGCGAGACATGAAGCTATTGGAGTAGAAGAGATGGCTACATTTAACTGTTTCGGCAGTGAAAGGGTGGGACTGAGATTCCGACCTAGTGGCACATTTAAATTCATGCAGTTTGGGGACTAACGAAAATAGCTCATCGGAGCAGTTACAGTGAAAGTATTTGTAGAAAAGACAAAGGGAGGCAACAGCATGTCTGTGCAAGAATCAGTGTAGGCGAGATCAGGGCCAACTGCATTGCATATTCATCTCTGGATTTTGTCGAGGACCCTAAGACGAATGGTTGGGGCTCCAGACCATATATGACAGCAATATTCCATGTAAGATATGGTTAAAACAAAATAAACAGTAAAGAAAAAGATAACCAGCCAAAATTTGCTTTTGATGTGAGTAAAAATTGATAAGATGAAAATTGTGCACTAAAATGACCGGCAGTTTGATAAAGTCTGACCAAATGAACATCTTGACTGTAGTTTGACCAACAAACTTTTTGGACCTCTTTGTTTTTTTGTTTATTTTTTTATTTTATTTTTCTTTGGTCAGTATTAAGATGTCTCTTCATTCTTTGAACATAATGTAAACTTTGAACTTGTTTATCTGATAAATGATTCCTTTTTATGGGGGAACTTTGCTGTTGTATTTATAATTCAAATATGGTTAGTTTTAAATTTATACTCATTCGTTCACATGGAAAAGAGAATAAATCTGATTTGAGGCATATGCATGAATATATATATATATATATATATATATATATATATATATATATATATATATATATATATATATATATATATATCTGGTGCAAGGTTTCATAGACCCCACCAAATCTATAAGTGGACCCCCCCCTCGACTACATCTCCATTTTCATAAGGTAATATTCATATAAAATACATATTTTATTGTAACCTGATTATATACAATAAGGGATCAATATGCAATATAGGTGAATAATTCAACTAGAAAAATTGAAAATAAATACAATGTATCTAAATACAAATTTAAAAACATGTCACTTAATAATTCCACTTTTATCCTATAAATACCTTAAATATATATATTCATTTCACCCCAAGCAAGGTGGGAATGCCACTAGTACACAGGGGGCTACAAAGAGTGAAAGTGGGAGAAAAGAGTGAGTATGGGGAGGATTGATAAAAGGATAAAAGATGAGAAATTTTCATAGAAAATATTCGTCCTTTTTTTTTTCTATGAAAATTTCTGGGACATTCAGGCCAGTAAATGTTATTTAATACTGTTTATTATAAACAGAGCATTTACTTAAATACTTGTATCTATAAAAAAGAACGTTAAACATAAAAATGTCTTAATAAATTGTCAGACTTTGTCCATTTCTTAATATATGACGTCATTTGTTTTACATTTGATACGCCAGAGCAGTTATGAATATACGAGATTCATGGAAGATTGAAGTTTATAAGCAGTAAATTCGACCTTGCCTACACGAACGCTCCTTTGTGGCGAGGCGGTTAAGGCACGTCGGCGTAAATAACGGTTCCATATAGGATGCAGGTTGAATCCTGTCAAAGGACAAATATTTTCTATGAAAATTTCTCGGACATTCAGGCCGGTAAATGTTATTTAATACTGTTTATTATAAACAGAGCATTTACTTAAATACTTGTATCTATAAAAAGAACGTTAAACATAAAAATGTCTTTAATAAATATATATATATATATATATATACAACATTTGTGTATATATATATATATGTATATTATATATATATAACATTGTGTGTGTATATATATATATATATATATATATATATATATATAATGCAATTTGTGAAATTCACTTGGAAGTTGAAAATGTTTTTATTCTTTATCAACATTTAGCTCTATATGAACATCCTCAAAACAAGTGGAAAAATAATTGCCATGCTTACTTAGAAATATTGTGATTAATTTGAAAAACATTTCAACTGTGAATAAAATTTTAAAATAAATTTGGATAAATGTGCCAAGGTTGCCATAGTAACAATTTTTATTTATTTATCTTAAACTGAAATTAATATCTACTGACCTAGCAATCAAAAGTCTTTAGGTAGATTTTCTTTAATAACACAGGAAGTGTACTCTTATTCTCTTTATAACCTGGGAAACTACCTTCAGACCAGGTTTGCTTTTATCATTATGCTACAGGAAGCCATTACAGTTAAACATGGTTCAATTATCTTAGTGAAAAAATGCACATCTCTTGAAGGGGTCATTTGAAATATATATTTGCCCACTTTATTTTCCTAACTGAAACATAAACTGTAATTAATGGTTACTTAATGTGGCATTAATTCTTATGACTATAAGTAGTAATTGTAGTGTGTACATATGTCCGCATAATTTTAAACAGTGAACTTAATATCAACCCCTTTATCATGATGGCTTCAAATGTGGTTTCTCTAGCAAAAAAGGTAATACAGGTTCAATTCCTGTTGAAAAAGATATTTTCTTCAGTAGGACTTCTATGCTGGTTTACATTAATTTCACCATTTAGAATAACAAAAATGTCATCTCAAACATATGCAGCCCTTAAAGATGTTTTAGTGATAAGAAATCTTCATTTATCTCAAATTATGTTTTTGTGTCGATTTATATTGAGTCCTTCCAGCCATCCTTTTGGCTGTTAGGTTTAAGTATATTTAGCTTCTGATGTTTAAATATTTATTTTATAAGATCCTGCTTCTTCATTCTTTGTATACATTTAGTTTAAAATTTGAGAATATATGATCAAGACATTTAGCTGCTTTTTTTTTTTCCTTTTTCAAAACTAATCCTAAATTCATATTGAGTCAATTAAAATCATTTTTTTCTGCAAAAACCATCTTCTGTCACTATGAGGAACTAATAGAACTAAATTTGCTATTATCTTTTCTCTCCTTATTATCTGCCCCTTTTTTATGATTGTATTTTTTTTTTTTTCCTTTAAAGGAAAAATACGATTTAATACTTTTTGTCATTTAACAATTAGAAGAAAATGAGACAATTATCATTGGAATCAAAAATAGTAAATTTTAAATGGTTCTTTTTGTAAGAACTGTAACTGTCTCTTTCATTTGAAAATGACTATTTCAATTGTTATTAATGTCAAAGGCTAATTTACTTGTTCCCAATTATTTTTCTATAAAGACGATGGGAATGCCACTGGTTGTGGGATTTGATATTGAAATTATCAAATTTTTCCTTTTTTATTTCTTTTTTTTTTTTTTTTTTTTTTTTTTTAAAAAACTTTCTTTAAAATTATTTTTTCCCCTTTTTAAATAAAAGGTGTATGAACTAAAATTATATTTTTTCATCATATTTTATTTTTAATTTTTTTATTTAATTTCTAATTTTTTTTATTTTATTTAAAAAAATTTATATTGTTTTTAATTTTAAATTTTTTTTTTTTTCTCTCAAAAGTACAATGGTGATTTTTCAAGAATTTTACCTTGCCCTTCCCAGAAATTGAATTTTTTTTTTTCCTATGGAACTGTTCTTAAATTCATTCTTTCCTTGTCATTGTTTGTATTATTTTTTTTCGTTTTGATTTCTTCAGATTCTTTAAGCATTCCCTAGAAATGAGCAAACTAGAATTTGCTTGGAAAAAAATTGAAATATTTTCATAAAAACTTCATTATTATTTTAAATCTTTGAGTAATTTGTGTCTCTATGGGCATGTGAGTGTGTTTTTTTTTTTCAGGTCTACACCTGAAAGAAAAAACACACACACACATATATATATATATATATATATATATATATATATATATATATGAGAGAGAGAGAGAGAGAGATAGATATGTTTTTTTTTTTTTTTTTTTATTATTAAAAAAGGTGATTTTTTTTTTTTTTTTTTCAAATAAGGTGTTGTCTTGGGTTCAAAATTGTTGATAAACTCTAAAGATCATGTTTATGTTTGTTCAAGTACTTTTAATAATCTCAGTTATTTTCAAGAACCAATGTAGTGTCAGTTTAGGTGACAGAATTCCTTTGTCTACATTCTGGTGAAAATTTGAAGTAGTCTGTGGTGATGCCATGTGTAATGGTTACTGAGAGCAAGATCCCAATACACGACACCTTATCCCAAAATACAATAAATTAAACTGACCTTGTCAATTCTTTTTAATCAAACTTGTTTCAATGAATACTTACTGTTTTAAATATACCTTATATATAGGCAGTGTTGACATAGGTATCAACACTGGATGGCAACAGGCATGTCCACACTGCTTCATATCAGCTCTCTTTGAGTACTTTTCTCCCATAAGTCTACCATACATACACACTTTGTGTGTGTATATATATATATATATATATATATATATATATATATATATATATATATGTGTGTGTGTATGGAGACACCAAGTGTTAAAACAAAATGGCTATTTTTTTAGTGATTTTATAAAATAAATTTTTGAATATATATATATATATATATATATATTTGCTTATCAACTTTAACAGGTTATTTAAAGCCAGAAAATATTTTTAGATTGTAAGAATTTGGGGGGGAGATAATGATTTACTGATACAAGTCCTACTAATTAAGCCATAGCTGAAAGGAGAAGAGGTAGATAAATTTGTGCATAAGTTAATATAATGAGCCCAACTTTGGAACTCTACTGTGCAATTTCCAATTCTGAACCATTATCCATTACAACACCTGTCCACCTAAGCTTACACCACCTGGTATTCCCGAGTGGTCACCCATCTAAGTACTGACCAGGCTTGATGTTGCTTAACTCTGGTGACCGCATGAAAATCAGAATATCAATGTGTTATGGTGTGTTATAATATATATGAATGGTACTTATTGAAAAGTGTGCTCTCGCTCTCTCTCTCTCTCTCTCTCTATATATATATATATATATATATATATATATATAATATAAAATGTGTGTGTGAGCACACACCAAGTAACTAATTGGCCCTGATTGAAATGATTTCCAATCTGCAACTTCGAACATATGATTTCTGTTTCTCTTTTTATTCCTTATACGTTAGGTCTGTATTTGAAATTAAAATACGTATTTTTTCTTCTTTTTTTTTTTTTCATGTTCCTATTAATTTTATTTATCCATTATTTTATTTAAAAATTTTTTTTTTTTTTTAACAACTTGTCTTTTATTCAACATCTGATATAAATGTTGTATTGATATGAATTGTGCAGGGGGCAGAGGTGATTCAACTGATAAGATTCTATCTCCAACTAAAGATATTTGATGATTTGTCTTTGAAATAGCTGTCAAATTTATTTTCTACAAAAACTATTTAAATTCCCTTGCCCTTTATGCTTAAAAATATCTGTTAATAAATTTAGTCATTAAAAGTCTATAAATTCCAAAATGTTAATTTGATGGATTTTTTAAACCTATTTTTAATTATTATTATTATTATTTATTCCTTTGCAGATCAGTAAAGATCCTGATGAAAAAAAGTGAAATAATCATGTTTTTTTAGCAGTTTATTTTTCTTTTTTTCTAATTAACATTTTGAATTTAGGGAAAAAAATGGTCAATTTTTGTTTGCAATGAAAAACTGAAAAAAATTCTTCTTTTGCTTAAATATGATTTTTCATTAAAAAAAAAAAAAAAATCACTTTTGCAACATAATTCTTGGTACTATCCGTCTCCTAAGTGCCAGTTCCTCAAAATCAAAAAACATACATTTTGCTTAGTATATGAATACCACTTTTAAAAATGTTGCTTCATGCCATTCAGGACATGTCTCTCCACAACTTCCTCTTCTTCATAATTCTAAGCAATATTTCACCTCTTACTATCCTTCTCAGTCAATATTCTGCCATCTATTTATACAAGTTTGTCAGCTAGGTTACTCGCTGTTTCCCTCATGCCTTCAATATGTTCTGTGAGTGTCAAATTCTCCAAACCCTTTTTCCTCATGTTTTCCAGAAATTTCAACTTTTTCAATAAGTGTCCTTTTTTGCTTCCATTCCCTTTAAAACTTTCTCATTGATTACTTGCTCGATCCATCGTATTCTCAGCATCCTTCTGTATAACAACATCTCTGTTGCCTCAAATCTTGTCTTCATCTATCACAAAATTGTCTAGCGTTCACTACTAAAAGATAGTTTTGTTTATTTGACATAAGAAAGGAACCACCTGCGTCTATTACCTGGTTTTTATTATTATTATTTTAATTTATTTTATTTATTTATTTATTTATTTTTTTAATTTTTTGTGACTTATTTAAGTCAATAAAATACTTTTTTTTTGTATATCCCTCCCATTCAAAAGATGACCTGAAATTTTTTGTTCTCTTTACGTTTTTGAACAAGAAATCACTTAACTTAAAATTACATTTAATAGGTGACATCAGGCGACTCGTATGTGTTGGAATAGTTAACAGCTTGGGACAAGAAATTGGTGACTCAAATTCTGGTCTAGATCCTTACATTTACTCTTGTGTAAATGCCATTGGGAAAGGTATAAATCCATATCTGCTCCCCACAGCTATGGGTTAAAGATCAGGACAGACTGAACATTTTAGCAATCAGTATATAAGAAGGATAATGCTGAATTTAAAACCATATGCTTAACTGCTCAGAATAGCTGTAGTATAAATAAGTTTGGCGGCTCTGGATGTTAAAGAAACCTAAAAAGTGGGGGCTGGAGCTGACAGGGTTGCTCAGAAATAAGCATCTGTCCTGAAGACGAGAAGTCAAACTGATTTGCAGCGTGCCCTTCAAGTTGAAAAAGCTTTCTTCTTCTTCTCCTTCTTTATTTTTTATTTTATTTTTTGTTTTTAAATAAAAAGTTCCTTGTAATAAAATTCATTTCTTTTTCACACACAATGAACTGCTGAAATTTAGCATTTCAAAATTATTAGTTTTATCGTAAAATTGGTAGGCCACGTTAAGTTATGGTCTCATCAGTTGTGTTCACTTGGCAAACAACTATTTGGATTTTTTACTTTGGATATCAAAATAAAATAAAACCATGCATTCCATTCATGTATGCTAATTTTATTTCCAAAGCATGTGTGTTCCTTAAATCTAAAGGAGTTAGATCTATTTATGAAGTTAAGACCCCTCCCCACCAAAAAAAAAACCCTAAAAAAACTTTGTTCTAATGTCACATTACTATTTACTTTTTTGTAACCACTCTTACCTGTCTGTTTTTTTTTTCATTGCCTGGATCTTTCCACTTCTTCCAAGAGTATGGCACTGCCCACTTTTGGAATCCAAGTTCTTAACTGACTACAAGTTCCACATTCAAGCTGAAATTTTTACTTGTTTATACTTTTCTGAAATAAGCGCAAGAGATTTTGCCTGTTAAGGGATTGTAAATCAAAAATTTAGTTCTTTTAAAATTATCCTGTTTTGTAATAATCTTAGATTTTTTGTTTATCACAAAACCTTTCTGATTATTATCTTTTCTAAAAGATTCCTATAATTAAAGGGTAAGAAATGAAATAAAAACAAAAGCAATTTCCATTCTGCAAGAAAATGTCTGGGGGTGAGAATTACCAAACTTTTTGATTTGTAGAATAAGTTATTTGCTCATATTAACAACTGCTGGCTGTCATTTTATTAAAGCAGGTTGTTTGGTGTAAGGATCGATAAAGGCAAAAAATAATCGAAAGAAAAAAAAAAAAGAAATTCCAGTTTTGTTCCTCTTCAGCATTTGTGTGGAACAAATTTAAAATTCCTCTGGGGATTTAAATTCTGGCATTTGCCTTTCTTTACACGTCATTAGGTAACCATTTAAATTGAATTTAATCTTTATTTAAAATTATTTTTTTAAATCTTTTATCTTAATGTCTTGTCTTTTTTTTTTTCAGCAGCATTGAGAGGTTAGGGGAAGAAAACATTTTATAGCTTATGAATTTTCAAATGAATAAATTTTTGGAATCCATTTGAACCTATTTCATCATAATTCTTGTGGCATTGTCATACAACATTTTGTTTTGCTGTTTTGCTTGAATAAAAATAGAGACTGAATCGTTTATACTGATCTGGTTGAATTCTTATCTAACTTAGGACTCTTCAAATTGAATGGTTTCAAGAACAGTAATTTTTTGTTGTCTAGTTTAAGCCAACACTGGAATAAATTCTGTGTGTACACACGCACACACATTTTGAATGTAATATTGTTCATTTTATATGGCAGTGAATGTGGGATAATCTTCTCACAGATGAAGGAATTTGAGGCAACATGAATGTGGTTCTACAGAAGGATGTTGAGCATATAATGGACTGAATATGTGAGTGATGACAAAATTTTATAGAAAATGGAAACAGAAAGTATGCTTATACATAGAATTGGAAAGAGACAATTGATATTTCTAGGACATAATGAGGAGAGAGGGCTTAGAAAATTTGACACTCACAGGACCGATTGAAAGCAAGAGAAACAAAGAATATAACCTACCTAATGAGCTTGTGGACAGAACAGGGATTAGGAGAGATAGCATAAAGACAAAATTTACTAAGAGCTATAAAGGAAAAGAAATTGTGGAGAGCCATGATTGTCCACGTCCTGAAGGATTTGTTTTGGTATTAATTTCTTAAGAATAGATGATAAACAGGGTGTTTATTAATCATAAGGAAGATATAAAATAAAATTTT
The DNA here is from genome assembly GCA_903632075.3 of Acanthosepion pharaonis. Lineage (NCBI taxonomy): Eukaryota > Metazoa > Mollusca > Cephalopoda > Sepiida > Sepiidae > Acanthosepion > Acanthosepion pharaonis. Next base: position 1,035,129 of record CAHIKZ030003794.1, read on the forward strand.
TATGAGTGTTAAATTTAATAATTTTGAAAAACTAATATTTTTACTTTTGTTTATAAATTCTTTTTGAAATATAAAATCTTTAAATTTGCTTTGTATTGGCTAAGAAAAGTTTACTTTTTAGCTTTATTCTCTCTCTCTCTCTCTCTCACACACACACAATTAAACCAAGTTTTGTTAAATTCAGTTGACAAAGTATGACTTTAATTTTTTTTTTATTTATTTTATTTTCTCAATTTTTGAATTTTTTTTTTTTTTTGTAACCTGCTGATATGTGTGTTTAGTATTGTTGAAATTATTGCTGACATATTTTTGTCAAGATTTACAAACTCTACGTTTCGTTCAATTTCTCAAACCAACCAATGAAATTTGAATAAACTGATTTGTTTGGGAAAATACTTTGACAAAAACCCTACTTCACGGTTTTTAAACACCCTAGTAAAACCAATTGTACATTGTACCCCCTTATCTGTTTTCACTTCTCCCCAAAATTTGGTTTTGATCAGTCTATGTATGGCTATTTTAGATGGTGGGACAGACTAATGAATGTCACTGAATTTTATATATAGATTGATATTGTACATTAGGTTCAAAATATTGTCATACTGACAATATCCAGTTCTTGATAATGACTGAGATGTTGAAAAGTAACAAAAACAAAACAAAAATCTTTACCTTTGGGCAGTTTATCCATAATTGTGATTTTAATGTGCAATATTTTCTTCAAAAAGTAGAAAAATTCAAATTATATAATATTAAGTAATAATGATATAATGGAAATGTTATAATTTAATGTGTGCCAAATTGAAAAGAATTCTTGATAAAAATATGCTTAATAATTGTCTAGCATTATTGTATAAAAAAAATATTGAAATTTCACAATACATATCGAAGTCTGAGTTACCCTATGCTTTGATCTTCAGGACCTAAAAAAAGAATTATTTCATTGATTATTACAGTATATATATTTTATTTTTTTATTTTATTTTATAAATGCTTATAGGTTAACTAAAAATCAAATTTTGTTTTATACTTAGAACTGTCAATTGAGTGAGTTTGCTATACCACATGAAAACCCAGATATTTGATTTGTATAGCTTCCCTGTAAATATCTGTATTTTCTATACTTTCCTGGTAATTCTTCTGATGAATTTTCTTCTTTGGTACCTAGACTTGATGAATTTAAGCACAATACTAGATTGGCTGTTAGGTCTCCTCATTTTACAGTTGAAATGGCTAAACATAACCATAAGTTTTATGCTAGCAGTTTCTTTGAATGTACATTTCGCTTGTGGAACTCTCTTCTGGCTTCTTGCTTTCCAGCCCACTTTTATCTTCAAAAATTTAAATGCAATGTCAATCATTATCTTCTGTCTTAATTTTTGTTTATATATTATTGTAGCATACCTACAGATAATAATGAGTATGTCCCCATTCACATAAATACAATAGTAAATACTGTATGTTGGTCTGCAATTGGAGATTCATTGTGGAATTCACTTGACTCACTTCTAGCAGTTGACTACTTCTTTGACATGCCACTGGCGAATCTTATGTGTTTTTCTTGTCCTAGGTATTATTGTTCATTACCAACCTTCGTTTGATTATTCTGTTCAGTAGGTTTACAACATATATATATATATATATATATATATATATATATATATATATATATATATATATATGACAAGAGGAAAATTTAGCTGTTTCATCGTCTGAGGGATTTTATCAAGGTAAAAGTGAGAATTTTATTTTCTAATAATTATTTATATACAAGAGTAAAAATGTTATTGGCTCTTGGACATTTTTAGGTATAAGAATACTCATAGATTTTCATCAGGTTGACGGAAAAGATGGGCAAGTTATGGAGGACATTAAGTCATACAATTTAATATCTAATAAACGAAAGTGTGTAAGTGAGGCTTTTGAATTTTTTTTTTTTTTTTTTTTCAATATGTAAATTAGTATTTAAATTATTTCATTTTGGGATTAATTTATGTTATATATTTTGAATAAGATGAGGTTATGGATTTATCATTTTATTTTAATTTTTTAATATTTTTGTAGTTGTGTATCTTGGCTTTGGAAACTAGGATTCCTTTTAGGAATTGAAAAAAATTTAGGGCGCAGATTTAAATTTTGATAAGATTTGATGGCAGAAATATTGAGTATTTTCCTAATTTCTCTTTTAATAAATGTTGCATTCTCTGAATCAAAGTTGTGGTTGAATTTATTTCTATGTATAACTAATGCATTTGATAAATTGTTGTTTATAAAGTCTGTTTTGTGTTCATAGATACATATTTTAAACTTGTGCAAATTTATAGCCACTCTCAAATTTTTACACGTGTGTGTGTGTGTGTGTGTGTGTACACACACACACTTGTTCACCACCAGAAATGTAAACAAAACAAATATTCAAAATTACTGTTTGTCTGCTACAATAGCTATATATATATATATATATATATTCACTCCTGTAGTTCACTGCTACTAATAAGCAGGAATCTTTTTTTCCACCTGATGATGGCCATACTGGCCGAAATTAGTTGAGGAACTTAATTGAAATAAAAAAAAAAACAAAAGAATATTAATATACAACCCAGTGTGTCTGTAAATTTTAATTTTTTGCTATTTTTTTTTTATTGTTCAAAACACACACACACATATATATATATATATATATATATATATATATATATATATATATATATAGTCTTAAGATGTGCTATATTTATGGGATAAAGTGCTCAATATCAGAGATAGAGCATGTGTAAATATAAAAGTGAACATAGAAGTCAACACTTAGTGGTTACAGGCTGTTTCATGCTATATGCAAACGTAAGGCCTGACAATTGCATATAGCATGAAACAGGCTGTCGACTTGAAGTGTTGACTTCTATGTTCACTTGTATATAAGAATAATATACACTTCTTCCTCAACTGTTTTAATGTATATTTATTGTTAGTGTAAATTTTAGCTTTGTTATTATACACTGAATACTGTTTTTATTATCACAAATACTCAAAACTTGTGTTAATGCATGTTATTTTTTTGTTGTTGTGACTCAGATGTGTATAGTTTCAGTTGCATTCTCAGTCGTTTCATGTTTTTGCATTCTGAATTAGCTAATCAATAAAACACTCATAACCTAAAATAATGATCTTTGACCTGTGTGTTTTTTGTTTGTTTCTCTGTCTCTTGCATGTTACATGATCATATAGAAGTCATACGAGAGTTATTGATCTGTTGAGATTGAGTGATTGAAAAATTGAAATGGGATGAACAGTCAAACAAGTGATTATTTCTTTTATTTATAACCACACACCTGTCAGGTATAAAGAGAATAGGCACTTGTTGATTCTCAGATTTTGCCGTTCATTCAAGACAAAATTAAATAGTCACTCTCTCTCTCTCTCTCTCTCTCTATATATATATATATATATATATATATATATATATATATATATACACACACACAATGTCGATGTCTAAAACATTGTATTTACAGAGGAATATTTGTTAATAGTAGGGATAGTATATATAGATATAAACAGTGTGATGTAGAAACAACACTGCATATTTAAGTGATCAGCAGAATCTAAACACACACACACATATATATATGGTTAAAGTGCTCAATATCAGGTATAGAGCATATGTAAATATAAAAGTGGGCCTTAGAGTCAACACAAGTTGACAGTCTATTTAATGCTAAATGCAATTGTTAGGCCATATATATATATATATATATATATATATATATATAATTCTAGAAAGAAAATTCGGATTGCCAACACACAAACAGAGAATGTCTCATATCCAGAACATTTCACATTGAACATGAAGAAAAATTAATTATTTTTAATAATATGTAGAAATCTCCACTTTTACCTGAAGACGGTCGCGAGACCAGAAACACGTGTCGTAGTAAAATTATGTAAAACAAAGCATAATATTTTTCTAAATAAATCCACATTACAACCAAAAACGTTTGCGGCACCTCTCTTCTTTTTTAATATACATACTTTTTTCTCTCGTTGGAACCACTACAACATATTTCTTTTTATATATATATATATATATATATATATATATATATATATATGTGTGTGTGTGAAGGCAAATTCTCCTTACTCTCCATTTTCACAGAATTGGACTTGTACTTTATAAAAATGTATATTATGTCTTACTCGGATATCATCATTTTTTTTCTGTCTAGATTTTCTTCACTTTTTTTTTTTTTATTTATTTTCTTTAAAACAAGATGTTGATGCCAACAAAAGTATTTATTGATGATGAATTTATTTACTTTTTTTTTTTTATATTTTTAAAGAAATCTTTCATGAAGGCCAAAATCCTTTTCATTCTGTTATGTGATTGTAAAAGTGGAGGAAAATGAGAATTTTGAAAGACTTTCTTTCCTTAACGTTATTTTTATTATTATTATTATTGCAACAAGGTTAGTTTCTTTGATAGGTTTTTTTCACCTGGTTATAGTTTGATTCATTTAATTTCTTTCTTCATGTAGGATGAATGTTTCTTGCATTTTTGCTTTGAAATTTGCATTTTGTCGGTTATGTATTCAGTATTTCCTGCAAAGATTTTAAAAATTTAATTTTATATTACAAAAAAAAAAAAATTAAGAATTCTCAGTTTGATTCTTTGTACTCTGAATATTTTAGCAATTTTTAAACATATTAGAATTATTTAATTTTTTTTTTTTTTTTAATATATGTATAAAAATCTCTAGCCAGCGATTAAAAGCAAGTGAAGAATTAATCTTTTAGCAACAGTCCTTTTTTTTTTTTTTTTTTTTTTTTTAAATTAGCTTTTTACATAAAAGCTTTAATGAAATAGAGTAGATTACTTTGGTATTAAAAATAAAAAAAGCAAAAAAAAACTGACCAATCCCCATCCCATTTTCATTTGTCATGGTGCATAATATTTCCCCTACCCCAGCTTCCCAATTTTAGGGGACATATTTTATGTAGCATTGAGATTAGCAGGAGGAGTCAAAGAATTTATGATTAATATTCCTCTTAATTTTATTTAAAAATTATTTTCCCTTAAATTTTTTTACTTGATCTATTTTCTGAACTGTTGATATTTGAATTATTTTTTTAAAATTTTCTTCTATTTAGTTGAATTAAAAATTTTTTAAAGTTTATTTTTCTGTTTTATAACACCGAGACTACTTGTCATTACACTTCCTGTGTTTCAAATGTCAAAAAAAAAAAGGAAAAATCCCTTTTTTATTTCTTTCTTTTTTCAGTTTATTTATATCCTTTTATTTAATTTATTTTTGTCATATTTCCTTGAACTCCTGGTTTATATAAAATGATATAGTTCCATTACTGAGAATTTCAAAAGAACAGACAGATTTAAGGAGTTGTGTTTGTGGGTGGGTGGGTGTGTGGAGAGGGGGTGTTGGGTGGGGGGGTCACATAAAACTGAAAAGGAAGAATGACTAGTATAGGATGCATGGAGTAGGGAAGAGTAAAAAGCGTTTCTAATCTATTTTGTTTGAAACGCTAGATCGATTGCCATTTGTGAAGTGCTCCTTAATATGGTCGTTGTTGTCAACTAACTGATAACGGTGCTGCCCCTGTTATCGGTATCTTTGGCACGTTCTTGATTACACCGCCCAATGTTGGGCATCTATTAGGCTAGCATCGTCATCACTGCCACCGCCTCGGGAGGAACAGTAAACCAATTCGAGGAGAAGATGCTGCCAAGATGGCTTGTAGTTTAAGCTTTCTTCTAAATTATAATTTGTTCAACTCCACCACCTCCTATTTTCCTCCACCCTATCACTTCTCCCCCTACAACCCTACGACTTTCTTTTGTTCATCTACCCCTCGACTAAATGTTACATTCAGATACAGTGTCACTGTTAGCATCTATAATTTACATATATACAGGCACTTTTATAATTTAATGTCTCAGGCTGTTACATGTATAAAAATGTATGGTTGACTCAATGTGTTTCATGACAGATACAACATTGACTTTTGTTGTTCACATGATCAATATATATTGGGTTGGTGCATAATTGTCAGTCGTTTTTAAACAATATTTATTCTGAAAAACGCCTAATAATTCTACACCAACCCAATATTTCGGCCTTTAATTGTTACTTGTGTCTTTTTTTTTTTTTTTTTACACTGTTTGAAAATTTGTCCTCATGTTTGTTTATTGCCATATTAATGATGTTTTGGCTGTTGTATGCACCAGCCTTCTTCAGGTAATATTAGTTGGAGTTTTGAACCAAACACTTTATTTAGTCCACAGGGTAGATTGTTGTAATTTTTTGCATTTTGTTTATTTTATTATATATATATATATATATATATATATATATATATATATATATATAAAAATGCAATTCCTATATATATTATTTATATATTATATATGCGTGGTGCTTATTGGAAAGCACTCAATATTAGTGATGTGAGTTTGTGACCCTGGGTTACACTCCCTTTGTGATCGTCAGACAAACTCTACCAGAGTTGTTGTTGGTGGAACCTGTTGCTGAGTATTGGTGTGCTCGTTAACATTTCCTTCATTGTGAAATGAGTCCTATACTGGATCTGGAGAGATGTCCACAGCCACCATGTAGTAGAGTAAGAGGGTTCTCACACACATTTTATATATATATATATATATATATATATATATAAGACATTTTTATGTTTAACATTCTTTTTATAGAAACAAGTATTTAAGTAAATGATCTGTTTATAATAAACACTATTAAATAACATTTACTTAAATACTTGTATCTATAAAAAGAATGTTAAACATAAAAATGTCTTTAATAAATTGTTGGACTTTGTCCATTTCTTAATGTGTGCGTGTATGTATGTGTATATATATATATATATATATATATATATATATATATAAACAATCATGTAACCCTTTAGGGCTGTAGGGGTAGCACATCTATTGCTGTTATTGTAGCAGTGGCGTATCTTGTGTAAGACGTCCTGTCAGAGCCCAACCACCTCCAGGCTGTTTTGAATTCAGTTTTCCTTTCCCTATACTAGTTGCTAACCAAGGTTATGGGACCCAATCTGTTCTGCTATTTATCCATAGTTGGGGAGTGAAGAGATAGCTTCATATTTTTCCCCAAGGGTATTAGCACTTAACTGGAATTCAAACTCTGCTCTCCTATTCCTCAATTCAAGCCACTACCCATTACACACCCTGCCGCCAAATAAATATATATATATATATATATATATATAATCTTCAAACATTATTATAGTGGACACTTTGTATTTGAGCAATAATGTTTGAAGTAATAAAAATATTGGATTAAAAATAAATCAGTTTTGTTAGAAATATATATGATTAAAAATATAATTTTAAGATATGGTATATTCATGGATAAGTGTTCAATATCAGAGATAGAGCATATATAAATAATAAAAGTAGACACTGGGGTTAACACCTAGCAACAAGCATCTTTCATGCTTGAGCACACTCTTCAGGCCTTATATATATATATATATATATATATATATATATATATATATATATACATACACGCACACACACACTTCTTACCTCTGTCTAACCACATTGAGCACTGTTTTGTTTACACCTTATGTTGGGTAAATATTTATTCACTTACCTGTGTATGCATGCTAACACATCTATATACAGCTGTTAAATATCTAGTTATTTGGTTTATCCTCATTTTTATATATATATATATATATATATATATATAAACAATGTTAGGAAAATCAATGAAAATGTGGGGGAAAAGTGTTTGTTTTGTCTTTTATGACCTCATCGAACTAAAGTGATGTTTACATTGATGTGCCTACACATAAGATTTCAGTGTCCCCTCTCCTTTATGCTTATATGTAGTTGCATCAACATAAACATTGCTTTAGTTTGATGGCATCCGAAAGGACAAAATGTGTTATGCGAAACATATTTACATCTTTTTCATGGATTTTCCTCATATTATTTTTTTCCTTATTTTTTCCCCAAACTCCCCACTTCCATTATTCCAGACCCCCACCCCTATTTTGATTTCCCACTTTATTTCAACTTCACTGTTTATATCCACTTTCTCTCCCTCTTTGTTTACAACTCTGCTTTTATTAACTGTGAATGAATTTTTCAATTTCTGTGATAAGGCACTATCATTATTTACATTATCTACAATCAGACTAATATCCTCATCTTTCTGCTGTTGTTCCCTATGTCCATCTTCAGGGAATTTCAAACTGATCCCTTTATTTAATCTATGGAGGTAGATTGTTCTTGTTCCACTTCCCCATGTCTAGAAATGTTGTGTTCTCTTTTCAGCTAGAGCGGGCCCTGTTTCCACTGAGACTGAGTTTTTACTACCTGACCCAGGGATTGAACTCTGTTCACAAACCAACATTTTAATCCACTAGGCTTATAAGTCCCAACAGTTACTGTAGAGTGCTAAAAAAGAATGACAAGATATCTGTCAACATGGACAGCAGTATGATGCCCCCCCCCCACCGGAATTTAATGAAGGGTTTATTTTGAAATGTCCTGGAAGGTTATCTAGATTGAGAGACACCTGAAGAAGGCTGGAGAACACAGCAGCCAAAATGTTGTGGTGATAATAGTGAAGATGAGGATGTTAGTTTGATTGTAACTAATGAATTTTCCAACCTGCCCTTTTATTCTGATCAGCCCATTAATTCTGTCACACCCCTTTTATTCCATCCTGTCCCCTTTTATTCCTTCCTGTTCCTTTTATTCTAAATTTTAGAGTACATGTTTACTAAAATAAATATGCTTATGTCAAATTCTACTTCTTCACACTTGAAGAAATCGTCTTTGCCCTCCCGAATTCATTCTTAAATCTTTCTGCCTTATGTATGTATGTATGTATGTATGTATGTATGTATATCTCCCTTGTTCTGACATGGTTACATCTGTTGGTTAGTTTCTCTTCTGCGTTACACATTTGCCAACACACAGGACAATAGACACATTTACAAGTGTCTTTATTCATTCTTTTATACATGTTTATGCACACATTTTATATATTTATGAAATTCCCTGCTCATTTTTTTTTTCATCTCCATTTTCTTTATAATCACTTACCTTAAGTCCATAAAAAGAAAATTACCTTTCCTACACCCTACCATTTTATTTAATCTACTTTTCACTGTTTACCTCTGGCCATTTCTGTTCTTTTCGGAATCTAAAAAAGAAAATGCTACTATGCTCCTTCACCAATCTCTCTTTAATCGGTCAATAATTTGAGTTTTAAGGCGACATGGTACAACTAGTTCATCTATAGTAGATTACAATTACCTACATCTTGTTCACTCTTTAGACATATTGAAGGATTTTCAATCGTTATTCTTGACCATTTTGAGATTTACATAAAAAAAAATGTCATTTTTATTGTGTTAGTACCTTATTCCTTGTGTTGTCTCATCACAGTTTTGTCTGGAAAACCTGGAAATAACTGTCTGCAAAAAAAAAAAAAAAAAGACATTTTTTTTTTTTTATAAATTTCCCAAAAGAGACTTCTCTTTAGTTTCTAGCCACATACTTTGTTAAACGTGTGCATGATATTTATTTAAATGCTGGCTATAGCAAATTATTTTCGGTAAATTTGGTTTGTTTCACTTATTTAATATAAACAAAATGTCCACCAGGTTAAAGGCTATGTCACAATTAAAATCTGCAGTATTTGTGTCACAGTCCTACTAGAACATATGTGAGTACTAATTTTGCAAATCGGTGTTTCTCTCACTAAGTTCATGAGTGCTTTAGTAACTAAAGTTATTATAAAACTAATAGTGAATGATACTAGCATCATGATTCATTTTGCTTTCCTGAAACTATCAAATTTTTA
>CAHIKZ030003794.1:1050000-1145000 GCA_903632075.3 Acanthosepion pharaonis
TTTTTTTTATTCTTTGACTTCAGTATTCTTTGACTTCAGAAATCTGTTTCGCATTGGCCATGTTTAAATATGGACGTTTTTCATTGCCAAGATCGAACTGTCACCAAACTCTAATGAATAAAAACACATCTCCCCCCTTTCTGTCTTTTCTTTCGTTTCTTTTTTTTTTTTTAAATCATTGCTATTACTATCGTTTTTTTTTTCTTTCTATTCTGCTGCCTTTTAAAATCATGTCATCTTTCTTCATTATTTGTCTTTCATTTTTTATTATATTCGCATCTTAAAATCGTTTTTTTTTTTTTTTGTTACCCATCTCCTTTTAAATATCTTTTCCTTTTCACCCAGCATTTCTCTTTTCTCTTCTCTTTGATAGACTTTCTCTATGTAAATCGCCTTTTACCATTTTAATCCCCCCCCACCAATTCTTTTCACTTTACGTTCATCTACTCCTAAAATCTCATTTTTATCTGAATCACTTTATATTACAACCCACAGTCTTGTTTTTTTTTTTTCCTTTTTTTCCTTTTTCTTTTTTTTTTTTTTTTTTTACCGTCGTATTCCACCGTTCCTCCCCCCCCCCATCCACTATCATCGGTTTACTTGAAAAATCCATTGCATTTATTTATTTATTTTTTTTTTCAACTGATGTTGAAAATGAAATGGAATTATATAGATTGTTTGTTTGTTGTTGTTGTCAGTCGTTTGTTTAAAAATGCTGCACTTTTCTGTGACAGGAAGCGCGCATCTTTCCCTCAGAATCCATTTATTCCACAGACGGGTCAGATGGATGAAGTCTTTTATATAAATTAAATCATTTTTTTAAGTTGTTTTTTTTTTTTTTATTTATTTAATTCTTCCCCCTCCTTTATTGACTGTCTTCTTGTCTTCCTTTCTAAAAACCTTCTACTCTCCCTCCACCACTCTCCACAAACACCGATCTTCTGAAAGTCTCTCCTCTTTTTCCATTTTTGTATTTTCGTCGTCTTCAGCTACTTACATCATCGTCATCATTATTATTATTATTATTATTATTATTATTATTATTATTATTATTATTTATTTATTTATTCTTCTTATTATTTATTTATGTATGTTGAGAGTGGAAGGGCGGTGTGGGGAGCCGCGCACCATATTTCTTTTTGGGAATTGGAAGGATTTGTTGGTCATTAATCTTATTTTCTGTAAAATTCTTTATCATTGCTTATATTACCAGCCAAAGATCTTCTTCATCGTTGTCGCCATCGTTCAAGAAATGATGTGGCCTCTAACTGTCTACTTGCATCCATTAATTTCTTGCTGCATTCATTTTTCGCTTTCAATTTTCATACTTACGTAATTTTATTTATTTATTAGGTTTTTTTTTATTCATTGTCCAATTTTCTTTCTCCCAAGACTTCGTTTTTAATTTTTTTTTTTTTAGTGTTTGATTCTATTCAGTTTTTTTTTTTTGCATAAAGTCATACTTTCTCTTCAAAGTACATTTTAAAACTATTCTGACTTATATCCCCCCCATATTTTTTTTTTTTTTTTTTAGAAAAAAAACCGGATTTTCTTTTTATATTTTTCAAATTTTTTTTTTTTTATAGAAATTATTTTATACATTTTATGAATTTCTCTTTCTGTTTTTTTTTTCTCTTCTTTCTCTCTTTCGGAATGTATTTTATATAATATTTGGTTACATAAACTAGAAATTTTTAAACTCTTGACTCAGACAAAAAGGAAGATTAAAGAAATCGACAAATTTATGCAAAACTGTACCCATTTTTTTTTTTTTTTTAAACCAGTTTTTTGGTCATTTTTATTATGTTTTAAAAACTATTTCAACCTACCTACCTATTATTAGTGTACATCACTCTCTTGGCCTCCAGTTAATTTTGCATTTAAATTTTTGAAAATCAATGTCAATCGTGATCTTTACTCTCTAAATTCTCGTTCTTTTATTGCTTTCTCTCATTAATGTTTTTATTTTCCTTCAGTCAGTAACCCTTTGCGTCTTAGTGGCTTTATTGCCTTGCTTGTGATGAAAGAAGTTTAAGAAAATCATTTTTTGTGTAATAATGAGTTTTATAGGCAGCTTCTTTTTCATTTTCTTCAAAATGAAACCTAATTGAGAATAATTTTTTGTCCAAAATATTTAACATCGATTAAATTTCGGACAACTTACCTACTTATTTAAGAAAACTGAATGGAAAAAAAATATTTAACAAAAATTGTGAATTCTCTTTCATTTCGTTGACGTAAATAAAACGTTATTTAATTTTTCTCATTCATTGTTAATTTTTTATTTGCGTGAACTAAAAAAAAAAAAATCTTAAAACTTCATGGTGAAACAATAAATACTTTTTTAAAAAGTTCCCCTTGAAGTCACTGTAAAAATTGACACATGTGTCTGGTAATTTTTATTATTAATTATCCCGAAAATTATTTTATTTCAAATATAAAAAAAAAATGATTTTAATAAAAAAAAAATAATAAAAAAACTAATCACATCCAGCAATGTCTGCAAAAAAAGGTTATTTTTATTTAATTTAATGATGTAGATTAATAAACTTTTAAAAGACGATCACCCGATAGTAATTTTTTATTTGTACCAATCATTTTCCAGCCAACATTCATTACTTTTGATTTTTTTCTCTTTACTATCGTTTAAAAAAAAAAAAAAAAAACATTTGAAAAGTCCTCTAATAATAATAATAATAATTATTATCAATGCAAACATTTGAGTCGAAAATAAATTTGTCTATAATCTCGTTAAAGTTTGAATTGTTAACGCATTTTCAGCCTTCCATTACTATTGTTTTATTTTCTTATCAGTCAGATAACCAGCAAACGAACAAAACGCGTGTTGTGGGGACGTACTGTTTATTTTATTACTACGTGGGTATTACGAGATTTTATAAGGTTCTGGGATCGAGGGGTTTTAGCCTTTTTACTTTTTTTATTATCAGTGCTTCCATTCTTCTTGGTTTTTTTTTTTTTTTAAACACATGTCGATGAGACTGCTTGTTTTCTACAAGTATATTGCCGATTGAGTTTGGTAGGTTTCGTGTTTTTTTTTTTTTTTGTGGGCCCTAATTGAGCTGTGCATAACGGGGGTCATGAATTTGGTTTGACCAGGAACACTGTTCCTTAAAGGACATGTGAATTCCTAAAATAATATTGCTCCTCCTGTTTGGATCTTGCAGGAGACTTGTTATTGTTGATAAGTTTACTGTTTTATTTTATTTTTATTTTTATAGTAGATAATTAATTTAATTTTCTTTTTTCTGGTCGACTGTTATGTATTTCTTTAACTAAAGAGAAATATAGTTCCTGAAAATGATTCTTTCAAGTTGTCCATTTATTTATTTAAATGTCCTGCTTCTAAAATGTGTGTAAAGTTCGATTCTCACTGGGTGCTCTTCGGTTGTAGTCCTGTCATGAGCCATGCCTTTCTCACTGTGAACATTGGCGCAGTACAATCTTTGTTTTTTTTTTTTTCCTTTTTGATTCCGTGCCAGATAAATCTGAACTTTTTTTCTGGCTTATGAGTTTATATTTCTGAGTGGACGGAATTACTCGGTCTGTAAGCATTTCTAACTAGTTATTACCACACCTACAAGTTTGTGCAATACTGTTCTTAAATATTAAGCATATTTGGCTGTGAGGCATGTGCTTGATATACCTTTCTGACTGGATATTATAATGGGTATATTTTGTACCCTAGCGTTACTTGTGTGTGTGTGTTATTATCTCACTCAATAGTAGTAGTAGTAGTAGTAATAATAATAATAATAATAATAATAATGCATTATTTGTTGGGCTTTAAAAACTACCTTGCTTCAGTTACCCTGACATAGCTTAAAAAAAAGAAAGAAAGAAAGATAACACTGATCTGCTGGGTCAATCCATTCACTTATTCTGTTTGTAAACCAGATTAACTTAATGATCGCCCGTCTGGTAGAGTTTAGAACACTTGTCAGGATTATGTTAAGAGGTTGGTTTTAACACCCGAAGCTTTGTCTATGTTTTCTTTTATTTAAAATTTTTATTTATTTATTTATTTTGGCTTGCAACTGATTTCACTGTCCAAATTCAGTTAGTAAATCATCGTGCTGACTTCACTCTCCACTCCCATTAAAAAAAAAAACACAAAAAAAAAACACCAGAAAACATATTTCCATCACGATTACTTTACATCCACTTCTTCCTTAAGTGTCAATTTCCTAAGTCAATTGCAACTGTTAGCCTCTTTAGGGTCTAAATCCGTTCTTCATATAACGGAAACCTAAAACCTTATATTGGTATCAATACCCGTGGTCGGCGAACGAGAGCTAATTTTATTTGACGAGGGAGATAAGTATAGAGTTCAATAACACCCGTATTCAAATGTTAACACCCACTCAGGGTGTTCGTTGCTCAATTAATCATTTTTTTTTGCAATATTTATATATATATATATATATATATATATATATATATATATATATATATATATATGACAAAGCCTGGAAATTTGACTTACCAACCATAGTATTTCCTTTTAATCGTTAAGGTACTTAGATTTGTTGAAGTTGAATCAGGTTTTAATAATTAATGTTTTAGATTCAAAATCATTAATTTAATACCTCAAAATATGATCAACTCGAAGCAATTCACAACACTGTTTTCAGGTTGAAAGGGATTTTTTGTCCCTGTCTTTTCTGCTCTACAAACAACACACACACACATATCTCAAACACTAAATATTCCATGGTTATAATTTATTACATTGGAATTTTAATAATCACGATCCAATTCATCAGACCTATAAATTCAAAAAGAAATCGGAAAATATAACTCCGGGTAACTTTATCTCTCTCTCTCTCTCTTTCTCTCTCTCTCTCTCTCTCTCTCTCTCTATATATATATATATATATATATATATATATATATAATCTCCAAATGTAAAAGAACTAAGAATAAAATTCAAAACATTAATTTAAAACAGGGCTCAATACAAAAGTAGACCAATATAAATATTTATTATGCAATGTTACATTTAGAACTTAATGTTCTACTAAATGTAACTGTATTCTCTCTCTCTCTCTCTCTCTCTCTCTCGTATATTATACAGCTTTTTTTAAAAAAAATTAACCGTTCTGTTTTGGGCGACTTAAAATAGTCGGCGGTGATTACCTCTTAAGGGTTTCGGGTTTAGTTCCCAAAATATAATAGTCTCAGGAACGCCCCACCCATCTCCTGCTGGGTACGCTTTACGGAGAGCGAAATTAGGGAAGAAGATACTCGAATCTTTTGCAAATAAAATGAAGTAACAACTCGACCGCTTTCTTCATGTTGATTAATAATGTTTACCCTCGTCCCAGGTAGAGCCCTGACCATTAAAAACCTAGAAAGAAGAAAAAAAAAAACAAACTACCTTTACGTTTTATCTACACCCACCCACCTTAATTGTGTACCCCCCTTTTCCTGGCAACAGATGAAAACTGACCACAGTTGTAGTTTCTTTTCAGGTCATTTGATTGTGACCTTGTTACCTTTTTTTATCTGTCTTTTTTTTTTTTTTTTTTTTTTTTTTTTTAAATCACATTGGTCGGTGGGTCTGGAATGTAAACTGGCCATTGAATCTCTCTCTCCCTCTCTCTCTTACCCATCCCTCCCACGCCCACGCCGTCACCTGTGGCCATTCAAGGTTTCTCTGCTTCTCTTTCAATGTGTCTTAGGGTGGGGTTCCGGGGAATACTGGTCTCTCCATCTTTTATCATTATTGTCCAATTAATTGTCTGGTGTTTACTTTGTAAAGTGACAATTGCCAGTCCAAACTTTACCCTTTTACTCTTTCTTTATATAGCTTCTGAGTTCTCCCCCTCTCTCTATCTATCTCTCTCTCTCTCTCTCTCACACTCGATTTTATTTTTCTCTCTCTCTCTCACACACGATTTTATTTTTCTCTCTCTCTCACACACGATTTTATTTTTCTCTCTCTCTCACACACGATTTTATTTTTCTCTCTCTCTCACACACGATTTTATTTTTCTCTCTCTCTCTCACACGTTTTTATTTTTCTCTCTCTCTCACACACGATTTTATTTTTCTCTCTCTCTCACACACGATTTTATTTTTCTCTCTCTCTCACACACGATTTTATTTTTCTCTCTCTCTCACACACGATTTTATTTTTCTCTCTCTCACACGATTTTATTTTTCTCTCTCTCTCACACACGATTTTATTTTTTTCTCTCTCTCACACACGATTTTATTTTTTCTCTCTCTCTCACACACGATTTTTTTTTTTCTCTCTCTCACACGATTTTATTTTTTTCTCTCTCTCACGTTTTTATTTCTCTCTCTCTCACACGTTTTTATTTTTCTCTCTCTCTCTCTCTCACACGTTTTTATTTTTCTTTCTCTCTCTCTTTTATTTTTCTCTCTTTACACGTTTTTTTCTCTCTCTCTCTCTTTCACTCTTTTTTTTTTTTTCTCTCTCTCTTTCACTTTTTTTTTTTTTTCTCTCTCTCTTTCTCTTTTTTTTTTTCTCTCTCTCTTTCTCTTTTTTTTTCTCTCTCTCTCTCTTTTTTTATTTTTCTCTCTCTCTCTCTTTCACTCTTTTTTTTTTCTCTCTCTTTCTCTTTTCTCTTATTTTCTCTCTCTCTCTCTCCTCTTTTTTTTTTCTCTCTCTTTCTTTCTTTCTTTTTTTCTCTCTCTCTCTTTCACTCTTTTTTTTTCTCTCTCTTTCACTCTTTTTTTTTCTCTCTTTTCACTCTTTCTTTTTCTCTCTCTCTCTTTCACTCTTTCTTTTTCTCTCTCTCTCTTTCACTCTTTCTTTTTCTCTCTCTCTCTTTCACTCTTTCTTTTTCTCTCTCTCTCTTTCACTCTTTTTTTTTTCTTTCTCTCTCTCTTTCACTCTCTCTCTTTTCTCTTTCACTCTTTTTTCTCTTTCTCTCTCTTTCACTCTTTTTTTTTCTCTCTCTCTCTCTCTTTCACTCTTTTTTTTTTCTCTCTCTCTCTTTCACTCTTTTATTTTTCTCTCTCTCTCTCTTTCACTCTTTTTTTTTTCTCTCTCTCTTTCACTCTTTTTTTTTTCTCTCTCTCTCTCTTCTCTTTTTTTTTTTCTCTCTCTTTCCTCTTTTTTTTTTTCTCTCTCTTTCTTTCTTTTTTTTTTCTCTCTCTCTCTCTCTTTCACTCTTTTTTTTTTTCTCTCTCTCTCTCTTTCACTCTTTTATTTTTTCTCTCTCTCTCTCTCTTTCACTCTTTTATTTTTCTCTCTCTCTCTCTCTTTCACTCTTTTATTTTTTCTCTCTCTCTTTCACTCTTTTATTTTTTCTCTCTCTCTCTTTTTCTTTATTTTTCTCTCTCTCTCTTTCACTCTTTTATTTTTTTCTCTCTCTCTCTTTTCTCTTTTATTTTTTTTTTTCTCTCTCTCTTTCACTCTTTTTTTTTTTCTCTCTCTCTCTTTCACTTTTTTTCTCTCTCTCTCTCTCTTTTTCCTCTTTTTTTTTCTCTCTCTCTCTTTCACTCTTTTTATTTTCTCTCTCTCTCTCTTTCTCTTTTATTTTTTTCTCTCTCTTTCACTCTTTTATTTTTCTCTCTCTCTCTCTCTTTCCTTTTTTTTTTTCTCTCTCTCTCTATTTTTCTCTCTTTTATTTTATTTTCTCTCTCTCTCTTTCACTCTTTTTTTTTTTTTTCTCTCTCTCTTTCCTTTTTTTTATTTTTCTCTCTCTCTTTCCTCTTTTTTTTTTTTTTCTCTCTCTCTTTCACTCTTTTATTTTTTCTCTCTCTCTTTCACTCTTTTATTTTTTCTCTCTCTCTCTCTCACTCTTTTATTTTTCTCTCTCTCTCTCTCACTCTTTTATTTTTCTCTCTCTCTCTCTCTCTCTTTCACTCTTTTATTTTTCTCTCTCTTTCACTCATCTCCCTCACTTCCCTCTCTTTTATCTCCCATGTCTTTTTGCTCAGTCTTCACCCTGGTCTCTCTGTTTTTACTCTCTCTCTCTCCTTCCTTTCTCTCTCTCTCCTTCCTTTCTCTCTCTCTCCTTCCTTTCTCTCTCTCTCCTTCCTTTCTCTCTCTCTCCTTCCTCTCACTGTCTTTTCACTCTCTCCCTCTCCAATAAGTTTTCTCAAAATCTCTCCTTCTGTGTCTAACCTTCCACCACCCGGCGTCCTCCCTCTCTTTCATAATCTCTCAACTGGTAACATAGTATTTGTCCCAATCATTTTAACTTTCCCAACAACTGCCCAACCTTTACCCTGGCTATCTGCTTAGCCCATTTAAGCAGTAGACCATTTATTTGTCTGATTGTTGCTTGACCCCATTTTCATTAGGACAGACACCACACTAAACTTACTGGACTCTCAACGACCATCACACCTACTGTTAACTAAAAAAACCCGCTCACAGTTCTAAAAAAAATTCCAACCCCACATTGGTTACTTACAAAGAACTGTACACCTTCTCACCATTTTGTTTCTAAAATGAATGATTATAAAAGAGAAATAGAGAAAAATATTTGAAAAGCATTTTATTAAATGTTGACTGGTGTTAAAACGATTGCGATAGGACTATTATCTTGCTTTAGTTTTGTCGTCTCTCATGTCTGTGCAGCCAGTCTGTCCTCTGGTTTGGTTGGTGGGACAGTCACACTATACTTGTGACTTTTTTCTTCTTCTTCCATGCAATTGTCCTGAATTGCCAGAAGTCGGGAGAGGGGTGTGCAAAATAAAGTGTTTTGATTCGAGTTGTTACTAGTTGCAGAGGATGGTCACCCGGGGAAATGGACCATTTCTAATTCTTAGTAAGATAGCAATAAATTTAAATTGCATATATAGCCTTCTTTTCTTTTCTTTCATTGGGTCATCTGACCTTAAAAGCAAACAATGTAAACCCATTTCCACCTTCAATTTAAAAAAAAAAAAAAGAAAAAAAAATCCTTGAGTTGGGTAATGGTTAACGAGCTCATCTGGTTAACCATTACTACTCCTTGATTAGTGAGTTTGATCCTCACTGGGTGCCCTATACTTGTGGCATCGCACCTCAGCTGAGCTGCATAAATAAACTTTGTTGTAGGCCTTTGCTTTGAATTAAAAAAAAAAATTTTTTTACTTTTAGTGAATTTTATCAATATCTCTCCATCTTTGATTTGTTTTTAAAAAAATCTTGTCTTCAATGTTTCTTGATGTAGAACTGTAACCTGTGTATGTTGGATTTCATCCGCACTTCAATATGATTTCATTGATAAACACATTAATCTGAAGAAAGTATTTGCATTAGAGATTTATTTTTATTCAATTTTTTAATTAAATTACCTACTATTAATTTGATATATATATAAAAAATGTGTGTATGTGTGTGTGTGTATATATATATATATATATATATATATATATATATAAATGTGTATGTATGTATGTGTGTATATATATATATATATATATATGTGTGTGTGTATGTATATATTAAATAAAATGATTGAGGAGGGGATATTTTGCAGGGAGATATTGAAAATGAAGTATATTTCTTTTTTTAAAATATGGGCAAAAGATCAATTGATTGGAAATTAAAATGAATCTTCATCTATTCAATCAATGGAACATTTTTTAGGATTTCTAAACTTGTCATCAAAATCAAATTCTGTTTAAAATACAAAACCTGATTTCAGACCTTTAAAAACATTTAAGATAAAAAAAAAAATCTAAGTTTTCTATATTGATTTTTAATTTGGTTACTTAAAAAAACAAAAACTTGTAAATATAATTTTCATGTTCATTTTATGACAGACTTGATTATAACGAAGTAATCTAATTCTCCATTTTTGTATTACTTAGTTTTTCTTTTCCAGTAATTAGGTTTTTACTAAAGGTCACCATACATATCTGATGTTTCTTTTGAAAAGTCAGTGCTGGTTGATTCCGTTGTCAAATGCTAGAATTCTGTTTAATGGTCAGTTTCCGGTGTGGTAGTGGCCGTCTGGTCTGTTTTTGGTTTCAGTAACACCAGCATGTGTGGGAGGAAAGAGTGTATAGAATTATAGAAAGTGTATTATTATTATTATAGTTGTATCTAATGACAATTATAACCTATGTCAAGTTACGGTTTTGGGACCTCTAGGAAGTAGAGGCACTTGTGGAAATATCCATTGTTGGGAATCCGACATCCCATAATAGTTTGCTGATAACCAGAAAGGAATGAAGAATTTATAGTCACTGTGTGTGTGTGTGTGTTTGTTTGTGTGTGTCTATGGAAGTAGCTTGAGAAATCCAGAGCCTCTCCTGCTTTTACCACAAACACACATACACACACACTCCAGAATAAACTAAGAAAGAGATGAAGTGAAAGTATCTAAAAGAAATCCTACCAAAAGAAAGCCCACATAAATAGAAACAGATACCTACCTTATTAAAAGTCAACTGTGCTCAAACTCTATAGAATGAAGAAACATGAAATTGGGGACCAACCCAAGTCAGAGCCATAATAATCAAGAAAGGTAGTCACACACACACACATATATATATATATATATATATATATATATATATATAATAATCCGAAGGTATATAATCCAAGTAAATCCTAATATGAAATATTAAAACTGATCCACAAAAAGAGTTCAAGGTATTTATTATAACAGAGCTTATATGCATAGATTAAAAATCCAAAACTACCTCATTAGGAAAGTAGCTATTTTGATCCACAGACTTTCTTGTGGACCTTATCAATTTAGAGATGGTAGGAATGATGTTTTCCTAACATCTCTGAATTGATAACGTCCAGAAGAAAAGCTTGTGGATCAAAATAGCTATTTTCAGAATAAGGTAGTTTTGGATTTTTAATCTCTCACACACACACACATATATATATATATATATATATATATATATATATATATATATATATATATAATGACACTCACTTGAATTCAGCTGCACTCAACATATGAAGGCTTGGGATATATTTATACTATTTACATTGTTTGAACTGTTCTACTCCTCTTTATTGCTATATTCACAATGTTTCAGCTGTTGTGCATTCTGGCTTTCTTCAGGTGATGTACATTATACTTTCAAACTGAACTATTTACTTAGTCCACTGAGGTAGATTGTTCTAGTTTCACATGCCATGCCTCTTCTGCATATATAACCTGAAGGAGGCTGAAGTGCAAAATGTCATGAATATGACAGTAAAAATAAGGACAACCGTTCGAACAATGTAAATAGCGTAATTGTTACAATACCTCATTTCAAAAATGCACACACACTCACATATATATATATATATATATATATATATATAAAGATTAGCTTTTCTTAGTTTTTCTAGATGTATTAACAAGATGTGGACTTTTACGGATTAACTCCCTTTGTCCTAACTTGAAGTATTTATAATGCAATATAATATTCTCTTAAAATATTCTTTACTTTTGCTGTATAAGGTCTTTTTTTTTTTTTTTTTTTTTTTTTGATAGTATCTCTCAGCCTGACCATTAAAGTATAGTGTGAGTTATTGTCAGGTTTTGTTGGGTTTTACTTCCCTTTGTCATTATTTTGCACCTGTTATGCATATGTATCCAAGGTGTATTGTCAAAAATGGGTTTGGCTATTTTGTAACCGACCTGTGATGTATCACCTTAAAATCAGTCCAACTTCAGTGACCCGGAAATTCTTTTTGTGTGCAAGATGTTCCTTATTTTAATTATGTGATATACTTGATCCTCTTGACAGTTAGGATTCGTTTCTTCAGAGGATATCACTAATATATATATATATATATATATATATATATATATATATATATATATATATATATATATATATAAAATGGGTAAAAATGTGTGACAAAGTGGAAAAAGTTTTCTTATCACATGTTTTGCCCTTTAGGACTTCATTGGATTAAATTTATTTTGGTGTGATTACACAAGTGCATTAATGAGTAATGCTGGGAATTTTTTTTATTCTAGCCAATTTAATTTTGATAAAATCCAAAGAATCTGCGATATTATTGGTTCTGACCTGGCATTTCAGCTTCAATTACTTACCCACAGCCATAAAGTTGCTTCCCTCTGCCTTTTCTATAATTGCTTTCATGATAATTGTTTGGATGAACTCTTTGCTATAGTACCTAGGTTTTATGATTTTAAGCAAAGTACTAGATTGACGGCAAGGTCTCACAGTTGAATTGGCTAGATGTAACTGTAAGTTATATGCTAAAAGTTTCTTTTCTCACACTTCCCACTTGTGGAACTCTCTTCCAGCTCTATGCTTTCTGGCCAACTTTGAACTTCAAAAATTTAAATGCAGTGTCAATTGTTATCTACCATTTTCTCGATTACCCTTCTATTGTTTTTGCTCTTTAATAAAGTTTTCTAATTCTTTTACACCCAGTAACCCCCTTGTGTCTTAGTGGCTTTACTGCCTTGGGTATTTTGATGTAAAAAATAAAATAAATATTCCTAGTCATAGACAGTGGAAATACAGTCTACTCAAATTTATGATTTTAGTATGTCAGGTTGTACTTTTTATTTATTTTTAAGAACTCACTTTATTTCTACCTTTTTCTAGTTTCATTTTTTTCCTTTCTCTCTCTCTTCAATTTCCTTGTGGTCATTGATAGATTAGAGTGTCATTAGTAGACTGGGTTAAACTCTACTGGCTGACCGCAGGTCATTTATTACACACAGGCATCATGGGATTAATCTGGGCTTCCATTTTTTTTTTTCCTTTCTGACCGATCAATGCAATGAA
This sequence comes from Acanthosepion pharaonis, assembly GCA_903632075.3. Classification (NCBI taxonomy): domain Eukaryota; kingdom Metazoa; phylum Mollusca; class Cephalopoda; order Sepiida; family Sepiidae; genus Acanthosepion; species Acanthosepion pharaonis. The sequence goes on from CAHIKZ030003794.1 coordinate 1,062,715, forward strand.
ATGGACTGTTACTAGTCTTTTTTTGTAATCGCCCCCACCCGTCTATAGCCATTAGTCAAGTAATAGTGGGCTGAAGATACTATCTTTCCACTACTTTGTGGAACTGTCTCCCAAGAGGATGCTCCCCCTCCCCCTACAATCTTAACCTGCTCAAATCTAGGGTTAACTGTTATCTTCTCCACATATCCTCATAAACTGTGCCTTTTACCTCTTACTCTGTAACCCTCTACCTTGAGTAGCTCTTGGGTCTTGAACAGAGTGAATATTTATTGTAAAAAATAAAAATAAAATTTACCCCCCCAAGTTGTATCATTTGACATTTTTTTTTTTTTTTTTTATTTATGATTCCCCACCCTTGGTTAATTTCTAACCCACCCACTGGATTTGTATGTATTTTCTTGTGTGTGGAAGGGGTATTGATCAGTTGAAAAAAACTTCTTTTTTTTTACCCTTTATGACTTTCTGTGCAGTACTTATTGATTAAACTCACCCCCCCCCCCTGCTCCACACTTCCTTTCAAAGATTTCAAATCTTGTCTTTGCCTAGACACTCAACTTTGTGATTAGTGTCGGCTTTATTAGGTGAACCACCTATCAGCTGTTTGTGTTCATCAGTCTAAATTATAGTAAGTGTTTTTAAAAGCACAAGACTGATGGCAGTGGGCATAGAATGGTGAGACATTTGTACAAATCATTTGTTTTATCACATTACCAAATGAGCCACTACGTGTAACATATGCAATGATAAAAAAAACAAAAAAAACAATGATTTTACAAAGATTATTTCCATGTTGTAAGCATAAAAACTGAATTTGTTGAGGTTTTTAAGAGAAACAAGAAATTAATCTAATGACTTTCTGGAACTAAATTATTAAAAAGTAGAATTTTTATTGCAACCCACTGACGCATATTGAAATCTTTATAGTATCGTTGAAGTTATTGCTAAAAATTTTTGTTGATATTTACAAGCTCTACATTTCATTCAATTTCACAAATCAATCAATGAAATATAAAAACTTAAAGAAAAGATAGGCAAAAAAAAACAATATTGCATTTTCATTATATAAGTATTTGTTATTTTAATCATTGAATTCTTTTTAAAATAGTAGGGGTATTATGCATGTAAAATAATAAAACTTAATTTTTCCAAAAAAATTATTGTACTAAGCTGAGCACTCTAGTAAAACTAATTACTTTATATCCCTCTTACCTGTTTGAACTTCTCTGCAAAATTTGGTTTTGATTGGTCAATGTATTGTGATTTTAGAGGGTGTGACAGACAAACAGGAGTCACAGAATTTTATATATAGATAAGGTAGATTTTTATCTATACTTGGTTTAGTAAAATAATTCTTCCTCTTGGAATTTCTAAAAATATACAATTTAGAGAATGGTATATTTAAAGACAGATTTATTAAAAGAAAAATTATAAAAATTCATAATCTTTTATTTATTTTAAAATTTCTTTCTTTCTTTATTTTTTTCAATTACCATTTTCCTTCAGTGTGTAAAAACAGTTATGGCTCTTCTGTTTCCTCTTTTGTATTTTCGCCATTACTTCCCAAGAAAGATATTGGAGAAATTTCCTACTGTGTTTGCAACAGTTTTGAATTCAAACTTGTCTTTCTATTCTAGTAGAAGCACAGTGAATAAGTGGTTAACGGCTCAGATTATGGAATTACATTCACTTACTTGCTTATACCCTTGGGAAAGGTATGTATCTATCACTTCAGCTATAAGTAAAAAAGCAGGACAGACTGGATCATATAGCCTTGGCTGGCAACCAGTCTAGGAGAAAGAAACTTTGAATTCAAACCAGATCACACTATCCTAAAAGTCTGTATACATTCAAGTGGGAACCACTCATGAATCTAAAATTCCCACTGAAACTGCTATGGATTTGCACATCCGAATGAATGAATGACCTCGACTATGCTTAGTCAGTTTTTGTTCAAATGCAGCTGGTTTTTTGACAGCTGACACAACTGACTTGGTGACTTCCGCAACATGTACTGGTTCTCCTAGACTATTTCCAACCCATGGGTACCAGTCTACCTTGGTATTTCATACCATAGTTGTTGGGGAGATGGGATGTATTTTTACCTTTCACAATGGCATTAGTACGAAGAAAACACAAAAGACTTGAACAAACTATGAATTCAACCTACTATTTGTACTCTCCATATCTGTAACCACTACGCTACCTGTACATCCATTATTGGGAATATTGTTGTTTAATCTTGGTAAATGAAATTAATATTTTGTTTATCTTCTAAGCCAGCACTTCTTAAACTATGGGTCGCGACCTGACATGCTGGGATCACAAATATTAAATTTGACACTTGAATTTCAGTTTAGGTTATTTCACAAATGCCCAATATTTAACGTGATGTGCCATGCAAGCACAGTGGTAATAAAATGCACATGTGGTGCCATTGTGACTAGTGCAGTGTATTTTCAGTGGAGTTGCAAAAAATCTCGTGATGAAAAATGGGGTTATGAATGAAAAAAAGTTTAAGAAGTGCTGGTCTAAACAGCAGGAAAGAAAATTTATTTTCGCTTACGGTTCCACTGAGATTAAAATGGTCAAAGCTCTGCAAATGATAGCTGTTGGATTTATTTATTTGGAAGTTTTCTTTGCTGCAGAATCTGCCTTGATGCAACAAGTACCATTCTGCTTTTTGTCAGTTACAAATACGTGCAAAATCTATAAGTAAAAGTTGGCTAAATTTGCTAAAAGATTAAAGAAACAAATTTCTGTGCCAACTTGATAAAAACTTACATGCTAATTCTTCAGATGAACTCTGCTATATGGTACCTAATTTATAAATTTGGTTGCAGTACTAGATTGGCAGTAAGGTCTCGTGATTTTACAGTTGAAATAGCTAGATGTTCTATTCTAAGAGTTTCTTCTATCACACTTCTCACTTGTGGAACACTCTTTCGGCTTCTTGTTTTCCAGTCAACTTTGATCTTGAAAAATTTAGATGCAATGTCAATCATTAACTTCTGTCTTAATACATGTTCTTTTATTTTCATCTCTTCTCAAGTGTTCCACCCCTCCTCCATATTCTTTCTTAGGGACTTTATTGCCTTGCTTGGGATGAAATGATAAAAAATAAAGGAAAAAAATTGTCTTTTATTGTTTTAGTCGTTGTAACAAATTTTATGTTCAATTTAAGTAATTTTTTTAATCTATTTTTTTGCTACTGAGTCTTTTGTAGAAAAGTGATAAATATAAATACATACACACACACACACACACACACACACACACACACACACACACACACATATATATATATATATATATATATATATATATATATATATATATGTGTGTGTATGTCAGTGTGCCACACTTTTTCAACTTTACTCCTTGATACTGTAGTCCACCATATCATACCATTTTGGAATCAGGCTGAATCTAGACCCACAATCCTGAAATTTTGGATTCCCAAGTTTTCATTACTGTGATTGTTTTTGGCAATTTCTTTATTTTATTTTTTTTATTTTTTCGGGACAAATTTCTTTAAACAATGGCAATTTTTATAACTTGGAAATTAATTTGGGAATAATCAAAATTAATTGCGAAATCCAGTGAAAGTCACCCATGAAATAAAAATGTTTGTACAGAAAGTAAGGCCCCTACGTACATCAAACTCTCTTTAAATTAAGTGGCGGCAGAAGAACTATCGTTGAACTCTTAAAAGGTAAGCTTAAATATTAGTGCAATATTTAAATGCAGCAATCAATTTTGAGTTCTTCTATAGTTTATTGTTGCCTATCACATCTACTCCCTACCTACCTATGGTGGTGTAGGCATAATCAAGTGTCCTACACAGGAGCTAGATTAAATACCGCCTGATAGAACTGCTTTTAAGCTAGTATATATATATATATATATATATATATATATATATATATATATATAAGTCACTAACAAGAAATGGATTACCAACATATCAATTGCCCAAGATTTTTTTTCCTTCTTTCAAGCATTTTATTCTAAAGCTCCAAAAATTCAGGGTTCAATTCCAGTGTATGTAGTGGTGGTGTGTGTGTGTGGGGGGGGGGTCTGTATATCCTCCTAAAATCTTTCCATTCTATTTATAGTAATAGTCAAGTCACTGTTTGAGATTATTCCAGAAAAGGAGTGCCAAAGAAGCTGAAGATTTTCTGGTTTTGCCTGACTGTATGTGTTAATAGGCCAAACTATAAACTTGACCTTGTGTCATATTCAACTTTCTTTACGCTTTGGATAAATACCTTTTTTTTTTTTTTTAAGTTCATTTTTCAAGTTTAATCTCATTTATAATAAAGTGTGTTGGTAATTCTCCACATCCTACTGTTGATCCCCTAACAAATATATTGTACATATTTAAAATACTTTTTTTTTTATCTTTTTTTAATTACATTTTATCTCCAAGAATCGACTTGTGCTGATGTTAAAATAATAAAAAAAAACTAATTGGCATCTTTACAGAAACACACCTCTTCAAGATAAAATCATAAAAAAAAAAAAAAAAAAAAACTATTTTCATATTTCTATCAGGTAAACACTGAAGATCATGAATATCAATTTTTTATTTTTTTATTTTTTTTTTTTAATTTTAAGAGTGGGGTTTACTATATAACTTCATTGTAAATTAATCCCCTATGGAAGCAATAAAAAAAAAAAAAAGAAATGGTTGTATCAAACAATAAAACATTCTTACAAAATTTCAAATAATTTTAAATTAAAATATGAAAAGTGTATATTATTTAATTTTTATTTTTACTTAATTTTTTTGTGTTGCATTAAAACATTCTTACATACAAAATTTCAAATAATTTTAAAATTGCTGCCAAATATGAATTGAAATCTTACTCTTAACTTTTTCTTTATTATTCATACAATGACAAGGTTTCATCCTCAAACAAACAGTAGTAGACTGCTCTATAAAATATTCTGTAACTATGAAATCAGGAATTTTATCCCATCTAAGAAAGTCTGATAAAGAAAGGATTTAAAAAGAAAAAAAAAAAAACAAATAGGACCAGGTCCAAAATGTATTAAAACTAGAAAACAACAACGTCCTATCCATAATAATTGGTGCACTTGGAACCATTTTCAGAACACTACATACGAGAATAGTAGAACGTGAGGTTCAAGGATGGGTTGAGCATATCCTGAAAAGAGGACGGTGGGGTCTATAAGGAGAAAGAAATTTGTGGAAGACCCTTGCTGTCATAGGAAACTAACAGTAGCCATTAGACAATGTGCACAAAAGTCATTGTCAAGAAAGAAATGCCTGCAAGTGATGTTGTCAATTCACTGAATTTATTCTTATATAAAAAAAAAAATTAGAATAATTTTAAAACGGCCGTTAAATATAAATTTAAAGCAGATTCTTTCTTAATTTTTCTCATTATTATTATTATTACCCTTTTTTTAAATTTATCTATTAGTGGTGGTGGTCATATTTATAATCGGCAGAGCTTCAGCGATAGGGATATGAAGACAAAATCTGGAGAAATGATTATTCTTTTAAAAGGTGCTCTCCTGTAGAATTGGCAAAAACTCTTCTTTATTTTTAACAATCTTATTATTTGTGATTATCAGAAAGCTTTCTCCTATTTTATTTATCGAAAGCCATTCACAGTTCTAAAGATTTCAGTTAGCCAATTTTGGATACCTATACTTTTGATGTAAACAAGGGTTCAAGAAATCAAATCCTTTTCTCTAACAGTTTTTCTTTTTCTTATGTTCCTTCAGAACATAATTGGTCAAGACTCTACACAGCTTCCTTTTCTTTATTATACCTTTGAATTATCACATATTATTGGGAAAAATGATGGTGCAGTTTCCTGTGCCCTTTTCCACAGTTTGAAATTCAAGGTTTTCCTTCTCTTTGAATGGTTTCCACTCAAGGCTACTGATCCAGTCAGCCCTGCTATTTAACATATGTCTGTAAGGGAGATAAGACATATTTATGCTTTTCCTAAAGACAGTGTGAAAGTGAATGCAACTGTCTAGTACAGAATCCAAACACAGGTTACTGATTCTACTTTATTTGCTGAAATATGTTTTATTAATTTTGCAATTTTAATTCAGATTTATTTCTATTCTTCGCAACCCCCGTCTAATATGTGTGTGTGCTGATTTCAACATATGAGGATCCAAAACAAATTCATTCAGGTTTTATATTTGTGTTGTATGTGATACTTCAGTCGCACTAGTGACCTGCATACAAGTCGACATATTATGCAACAGTGATGACCTTGGGACATAGTCACAGGAATAATTGCTGACTTTTTTTTGCCGTTGTCTTTCTTCTCTTAGCCTGTCAATTCGACTGTCTTCGAAATTTCTGATACCACTATGGCACAAATATCTCAAGTTATTTCTATCCCAGGCAAATCGCTCAAATTTAGTATGAGGAACACTGAGGGCTGAAATGACACTCTTTAGCTTCTCTTTATACCGGAGCCATGGCTCTCCAACCGTCCTTTATCTATTGTCATGCTGGCTATACATGAGGACTAATATATATATATATATATATATATATATATATATATTAGTGCTGGTGTTAATAAAAGTGCTCGATGTAATATAACAGAGCTATTAAGTATATATGCATATTATCTATAAGTTCTTACTTGGCACCTGAAGATTGAGTCCTGCATGAAATTCAGTCATACTATCAGTAAGGGAGATATATATATATATATATATATATATATATTGTGCATTAGTTAAATTGCAATGCACGCATGGAAATGAACACGGACATGAGTTTTTAGTAGAACCAGAACAAATTGTCTTTGATATGAAGAGGCCTGATTTTCTTGAAGATGCACATACTCAGAAAATTATAATGAAAGAGAAAGAAGAAAAAAATGGCCTCTAATTAGGTCAAGAGTGCCAGTGTGTGTGAGAGAGAGAATATATATATATATATATATATATATATATATATATATATATATATATATATATATTTTCTTTTTTTTCTTGGTATTACTTTTTTACTTGATTGCTTCATTTAATTTGTTCTTCTTTTCATGAGTCCATTCCATGCCCCTGCAGGCTGTAGCTTTGATTGCTCGCTCGCTCTCTCTCTCTCTTAGGGCCAGTCTCTCATTTTTGTACAACTTTCTCGTCCTCACTCTAATGAGTTCATTGTATCAGCTGGCGAAAAACATATCTCTCCAAAAACGGCCCGATATGTTTTTGCCTTATCAAACACTGTCGCAGCTGCTGCTGCTGCTGCCAAATATGAAATGCATTGAATTTTGAACGTTTCATTAAAACACATGTGATTTGTAATTGTGACATTTTGGGCTGATCTTTATCTACTTGGGAAATTAAACTTCAGTTTTAGCTGAAAAAAATAAGAAATTTTTCCTTCTGATTTTATTCAGAAAGTCTCCTCTGTTTAACTTTTCTAAACATTGATTTAATTTTTTTTTTTTTTTTTTTGCATTATTATATTATTTTTTTATATTATTAAATAAAGATATTGATACTTTTGATTGCAAGCAATCACTGGATTTGTGGCCATGTCAAATTGTGCCATATTTTATTATTCGTCTTTGGTAACATTTTCATTATCAAATTGTATGTGCATTGGGTCTATGTATGATTTCATATTTGGTTAGCTAAAGTGAATGGAAAATTATCAAGAATTAGTATGAATTGTTATCACCAACTTGAGAAAGAAAGCTGCTTAATAATTTATTTTTAAGATGTAAGCTAAAAACCTTCACAAATTTCAGCGGTTTATGCTTGTACATCCAGTTAATATTCATTTTCTTACACGTAAGAGTGCTTGATTTTAAATACTTTTAAAAGCACTTTTCGATACCTTTGTTAAAAAAAAAAAAAAAAAATTTTTTTTTTTTTTTTTTTTTTTAAGCATATTTAGATCCTGTTTCATGCTTAGCAGTTATTGAAAATAGGCATTTGTTTATTTAGTATGGATGAGAAATTGAAAATTATAAAATAAAAGAATAATAAACAAAGGAATTAAATTATTTTGAATCGCTAATCTGCTGGTACATTCTTTTTGAAAAACATAAAAAAAAGACTCAAACTCAGTGACAAAAAACCAAAAAACTTTTGTTTGTGTATGTATATATATATATATATATATATATATATATATATATATACACATACTAGTAATCTTATAAATATAAGCAGCTATACTCGTCCGGCAAAATCTTAGGTGTTTTAGCTTGTAAATGAACAAACCAATACCTAAGGGAAAAAAAAGAAGGAACTTAGAAAATATACTTCCGGCGAAAATAATCGTCTAGCATCTAAATTCAGAGTCCAAAGAAAAAAACCCTCCGAGACGAGTAAAGTAAAAATAACTAAGCAAAGTGCTCAATACGCTAAGTAGAGCAAACTAAGTAAACCTAAAGAGCCAGACAAACCTACCTAGGTTTTGCCTACATGGATCGTCAGTGTACACTGGCTAAAGGGGTGATATAAGAACAGAAAATATATATATATATATATATATATATATATATATATATATATATATATATAGCTTACAACACAAAAACATGACCATGTGACCAAAAAAACAAACACTAACACAACAACGTGGGCTGGGGTTTAAAACATTTATTTAAAAACAAAAAAAAATACATACATATATTTTAATCAATTCATTTTTTAACAATTTCTTCATCTTTCCCACATGTAAATGGACTACTTCACTATCTTGCCAGTGGACTATAAATATGAAGGTATTACAATGATCCTTTTTTTTTTAATTTGTGTGTAAAGATTGCTACATTGAACAGTGAAGAATATATATATATATATATATATATATACACACACACACACATATATGCAAATGATGTATGACAAAGTCAGATTTTTTTGCGTGTGATGTATTTTGCCTGATGAAGTACTGAAAGCCCAAAAAACTATTCTTGATATATAAAAATTTATGTATTGTTATCACACACACACACACACACACGAACACACCTATACTTCCCCATTGATTTCTATATATGAGGATCCAGCAACTCTATTCATAAAACTGAACAGAATTGACTACCCACACATATTGTTTGATTATAGTGGTGAGAGTTTTTTGCAGAACCGACTACAGCTTTTGTAAGAACGGAATTGGTGCACATAGAATGCTACGAGGTCTCCAAATGACCCTCCTCAGGTTTTGAATTCAGATTTTTACTTCTTATAAACTGGTTGCCAACTAATGCTGAAGATCCCTGTCTACCCTACTATTTAACTCATAGGTGAAGAGATGGAGTCATACCTTTCCCCAGGGTATTTGTGCATGAACAAATGTAATGAATCAACTGGTATCTGAACTCTGCTCTCTTTCTGATTTCTCATTCTGAGTTGCTAGTTGCTATCCCATACACCATCTGCACATTAACATTATATATATATATATATACATTTTTTTTTTCCCCGCATTTGACAATTGATAAGTTCAGTATCAAGAGATATAGGCAGTATTTTATTTTTATTAAATATTTTTATTTATTTATTTATTTTTTTTTATTTTCCATTAATGTTTATCCAATATATTAATTTAAAATATAATGTATCGAGGATTGTTTTCACAAGTCCTCAAAATGGGTTAGGGTTGTTTTCAAATAAAGATAGCGATTGGTTCTATAGCATGTGTCATATAAATTTGAAAGTAATAGTTGTAAAGTTGGTTATATTGGGGATTTTTTATTCCCATGAACATGTAATTAAATACATGATTGCAAATAAAAAAAAAAGCAAAAAACACAATTCAAAACATTTGTCAAATAAGTGTAAAAAAAAAAAAAAAATATATATATATATAAATCCTAATGAGCCAGTTCATCCTGATGACTCCATGTGGTTGAACCTAAGTAGGTAGTACCTGGCTCATTAAGATTTATTTAATATTTTACTTTTGCTCTACTTAGTGTAATGAGCACTCTTCTTTTTAATTTATTACTTGCTACTTTTTTGTTTCTATGTGTCAGAGATTTAAGGTACTGGACAATTTCTTTCGCCCTCTTCGGAGGTTCCTGATTTTTTTTTTTTTTTTTGCTTTTTTTTTTTTTTTTACATTTTTCCTCGGATGCCAATTTATTTGAAAATTGTGCTACCCAGGTTTTGTCACCCACAAATTTTAAATAGTTACATTTTATATAGACATAAATATACTCATCAGGGAAAGCTTTCCCTGACGATCCGCTTAAGTGAAACCTGGGTAGGTTTGTCTGCCTCACTAGGTTTGACTAGGTCTGCTCCACAGTTGTATTGAGCTCTTTTTAGTTAGTTGTTTACTTGTGTCGGGTTTTTTTCTTTGGGCTTTGAACCTGTATCTGTGCGATTTTTTCAACAGACTTTCATGTTCCTGGCTCTTTCTTTTTTTAAAACCTTTTTTTCCTTCGAGATTGATTTGATTATTGGCAAATTTGAAGGTTTTTCGAGACAGTATAGTTACCTATATAATATATACATATATATATATATATATATATATATATATATATATATATATATATATATATATATATATATATATATATATATATATATATATATATATATATAATGTAACTATTTAAAATCAGTGGGTGACGAAACCTGGGTAGCACAATTTTCAAATAAATTGGCATCCGAGGAAAATGTAAAAAAAAAAAAAGCATCAGGAACCTCTGAAGAGGGTGAAAGAAATTGTCCAGTACCTTAAATCTCTGACACATAGAAACAAAAAGTAGCAAGTAATAAGTTAAAAAGAGTGCTCAATACACTAAGTAGAGCAAAAGTAAAATATTAAATAAATCTTAATGAGCCAGGTACTACCTACTTAGGTTCAACCACATGGGGTCATCAGGATGAACCTACCCAGGTTTCACCTAAGCGGATCGTCAGGAAAGCTTTCCTGACACACACACACACACACACACACACACACACACACACACATATATATATATATATATATATATATATATATATATGGTGCGGCAATAATACTTACAGCATAATAAGGCAGTGGTGTCTTTAGCTTATGTTTTAGCCTTGTGTGAGAGGTATTTCTGCTATGTATATATATATATATATATATATATATATATATATATATATATATATATAAATAAAGAACAAATAGAGTATAATTCCACTGTCCATAGCATTCAATTTTAAAAAGGGCTAAATACAGAGTAGTTTTATAATATTTACATGTTAAAAAGCACCAGTCATTTACCATTGTCTGAAGAGGCACAACTTATTGTCAAAACACAAAAGCTATTGTGTTACGATTTTTGACCTGTTTTTATTTTAATCTCTATATATATATATATATATATATATATATATATATATATATATAATGCACACACAGTTTTCAACTTAGGAAATCTGTCATGTTTCAGTTTTTTTCTAAGAATCATTTAATTCTTTTTGTAGGCTTCTTTTATTGATGATTATTAATTAATTTTAAATTTTCTTCATTAAATGCAAAAAGAAAAGGAATCTTAAATATCATAAAAGTTTTTATAGGCTAATTCTTTCTTGGCACATCTTAAAAGATGTTTGATGAAATGGGATCCACTGATCACAAAAAATACAGTCAAGTCACTTTTATTCACATTTTTTTAGGATTTAGAGCATTGGTAGATAGTAAAAATTTAGTAAACATTTGACCTGTTTTTATTTTTTTGTTTGTTTTTTTTTTTGTTTTTTTTCCCATTTCCCCCCTCCAATCTAAATATTGACATTATTATCTTTAACCATGATGGAAACCAAGTTGGCATCGACATAACTGTTTTACTTCGTTTCAAGCCATCTTTAAAATATTTGATCCAATTTAATCTCCATATTTCAATCTAGAGGTATTCTCTCAGACATATTTCTTTTCTATCACAGAATTATCTATGGAAATTTTCCAATCTTTATTCAACAATGGCACCAACTATTTCTATAGTTTATTGAATAATCTTAAGAATCACAGAGATCCAAAACTAAAATTGAATTCTTTTCGCATTCCTTATTCTGTCAGCTTAATTTGCATACCTCTGCTTCCATTCTAAAACGGCTCTGCTTACCTACCTACCTTGCCACTTCTTGTAGCAGTTACCGTTTCTTATGGCATGAGGTAAGACTATATAAATAACCTCATTTGCATATTAAAATATTTCTCAATTTGTCACTTTTGTTTATTTCTTTCTCCTTTCTTTCTTATCTTTGCATCTTGATTACTCGTCGGAATGACTGTTTACATATGCATATATAAGCGTTTATATATAATGATCACTCTTCTTAACATATCTAGGCATACAGACACACACACACACACACACACACACACACACACGTGCTTTCAGATTCCTATGTCCTCTTTAGTAGATTTCCAGAGCTACCTGCAATTCTTGGAGTTACAATTCAATAATTCTTCATTTATTGCATTTTTTTTATCGAATGGGGGTACATGTTTTTGGACTTTTATTCCCTTCATCAGTCAAGGATTTACATTTATCTAATTTTTGTACATTTGAATGGAAAAAAATTATATCAATTTGGCTGATGATGGGAACAGAAGTTCTAAAACATGTATCACCATTAAATTATAGGGGTGTGTGTGTGTGTAAAATGCAGTTTATTCTACAATTGTATCATTTTGATCATATGGTTGAGTAATTTTTAGCTTCATTTTTTATTTTTTTGTTTTTTTTATTGGTGCTTACCACCTTTTCTCTCATTCACTTGTCTTTTGACTTACACACACACACACACACACTTGCACCAACAAAAAAAAACAAGAAATGAAGCTAAAAATTACTCAACCATATGATCAAAATGATACAATTGTAGAATAAACTTCATTTTCATTTATATATATATATATATATATATATATATATATATATGATGTATGGGGATCAGATATCGATTAGAATCTGACAGAATGATAAAATAAGGAATAAATAGAAAACATTTTATAAATTTAACATGTTTCGCTTTTCCTTAAGCTTCATCAGAAAATTGGGAAATTTCCAAATAAAAGCAAAAATATCAAATTTATAACGGTTTTCTATTTATTCCTTATGTTATCATTTTGTCACATTCTAATCCATATTTGATCCCCATTTATTTATTTATATATATATATATATATATATATATAGCAATCCTTCTCTCATAAAAGTTTCTTTAAAATACCTTTTCAGTTGTTTTTTAATGAAACTTGTGTGTGTACCTATAAAAAAATATATATATATATATATATATATATATATATATATATATATATATATATATATGGATCTCGAAAATCAAATTGTTTGGTACTTATGTTTCCTTGTTGTGCAGCATCTTCCTCTCACCATTACTCAGTTTTCCTTCTCCCCCCCCCTTTTATTAATCCCCCTCCCTTTTACTCCTACTCCCACTTCTCTTTACTTTCATGCTCAACCTCCTTTTCTCTCTTTTTCCTCTTTCTACCCATCCTCCAGTTACTTAACCTCCTCCTCCTCCATTCTACTGCATCACAAGAATCTACTACTACTCCTACCACCACCCTATATACTGCTACTGCTGCTACCACCACCACCTCCTCCTCCTCCATTTTTGCATTTCTACAGTAAGTTTCAGATTAGAGTACATACAGCTTATCTGGTGCTTTTCTTCGAGTTTATCTCCTAACTTATTCATTGTACAGTTGTTAAGATATGTGATTGTCAAGTACTGCTTTACATACATGACGTGTGTATGTGTGTGCGTGTCTCTTTCTGTCTCTCTTAGGAGAGAAACAGATATAGTACATATTTTTAAAGAAGTGCTAATGGTAGATTGTTGGGTTTAAAAAAAAAAAATGCATTCTTCAATTTTCCTCCTTGGTCTGTGTACACATGCATACACATGCGCACACACCCACACAGGCAGCGGTCATCCTCTAGTTATTGATTTTACGTCTGCAGAATTTTGCCAGTAGGGTTTTTTAATTTTCATTTTTTTTACTTTTATTGATATATTTTTTTTTGTTGATTCTTTTTTTTTTTCCCCTCTTACTCCCTTCTGCAACCACACCCAAACCCTAACCAGCCATCCTCACGCTCTGCTAAAATCTTTGTCCTGTCCTTCGATTCCTTACCCCTTTGCCACTACCATCAGGGAGATTCACCAACCAAACAAAAACAAAAAAAGTACTCCCCACCCCAAAAAAGAAAAACTTATTGAATTGCAATGGAATTCTATTATAACTTCGCTGCAAGCGAAAGCCGTCTGCCTTTCTGCAGATTCATTCAACGAATGAACGAAAGAACAAGCAGATGAAGGAAAGTGAACGAGTGTACACCTTCCATTGGGGCCACTCTTTTGGTCTGTCTATAGTAACTGCAATAATGATCTTAAAAGAAAAAAGACGAAGCAAAATCCCTAAAAATTAAGCCCAAGTGTGTCTGTGTGCTGGTGCACAACGATAACAACAACAACAACAACAGCCGCATCCATCCATGCCTGTCTGTGTGACAATGTCTGTGAATATATTTATATATGCATGATTTGCATGCACTGAGACATGTGTGATTTGCATGTATATATGAGATATCTATTTGTTTGTCTAGGCAAATATCAGTGTAGTCGACACACACACGCACAAACCCTGTGTGAGGGGATAGAAATGTACTTGCAGAGAAGTGTGCATTTTAGTTTGTGTGCGCATGTGTTTTTTGACTCTTGCATCTGTGTATGTATGTATGCATGTATGCTTGCATATATATATATATATATATATATATATATATATAATCGATCCGTTGGTATATAATCTGGATGGATTTCTAAAAATATGTTTGTGTGTGTCGGCACCCTGAGGCGGTGTAATGGTTAACAAGCTTGCATCGCTAGAACAATTATGACCAAATAGTGACTTCGATCCTCACTGGGTGCCCCATACTTTCGGCCTTGTTACATCTAAGCGATGCTTGGAAAATCAGTCTGTGTGTGTGTGTGTGAGCATATATATGCATTTAGTTTAAAACTTTGATATATTATATAAGGAAAGAGTGGTCCATCAGAGATAGTGTTTATAAATATCGACAGTGTGAACACTGCATGGTGACTGTCAGCTTCACACTTGTCTTCTTCAGACATGTAAATGCACAAGCTAGTATTCGTATACACACATATACATACATCCTAGAGTGTAAGAAGAAAATGGTGCTCAATTTTAAATAACAAAGCTATTTGACTTATTGAAAAATTTATGTAATACCCAACGTTGATTGCACAACTGAGGATTGCAAATGGCATGAAAAACTCCAAGTTGTGTCATGATTGAATTTTATTTTTAATCTGACATAAATTACTTCTAACATTATATTTCAAATGCAAGTTTCATTTCATATATATATAATTTTTTTTTTTTTTTTTTTTTTAAATTCAGACGACATCCATTCAACTGACGTCAGGTTTCAGTGTAAAATACATCCTCACCCCTACCAAAATGTAGCTAATAACTGATACAATGTACTGTTAAAGGAAAATCTAGACACCCCTGTGTTCAATTTTAGAATATTCTGTAACCATGGAAACGTGATTTTAGCTGTGTATTTAAAACCCGGTAAATTTTAAAAGTTACTCCAAAATTCGCTTGAAGATGAAATAGAACTAATGCTTTTAATTTATTTGCAAAAATAAAATTAGGGTTTTAGCTTCTATTTTTGAAACATGGTTGGAACTGTAAAAAATAACCATATTTTAAATCAATTAATTTATATATATATATATATATATATATATATATATATATATATATATATTATAGGGGTGACCAAAAAGTTCTTGACATGAAACACGTCCCAAAATCTGGACAAACAGAAATTTTTAGTTTTTTTTTTAATGGTAGTCTTTAGCTTAACTTTTGACATTTTCTGCAATCATTTTGTGTGTCACTGCTCCCCACTTATATATATATATATATATATATATATATATATATATATATATATATAATTAAAATTTCTCATTAAAGGAAGATGGTTATTGTTGAAGATAGAATATTTCCACACACACACACAATAATAATAATAATAAATATGTAATGACTTCATAAATCCTTACTTGTAAAATTGATACTCACTGGGTTCTCTTTACTGGTGGCCTTATGTCAAAACTAATTGCTGATTAATAAATATTTGGGAGTGTATTTCTATGGTGGGTAGAGCTGTAACATTGGATATATAAAATATTTCAAGTCTTTTGTGCATATTTTCTCTTTTATCTACTATGTAGGTAATATGTATCACTTTGATATATGTTGTTTCTCCTGAGTGCGTAAACCAGGCAAGACACACACACACACACACACACACAGAGGTGTGTCTGTTCATATCTATGCCTGCATGTGCTAATAGTTGTATCTACATACATATCTGCACACTTTTCCAGCCCATGCATATGACACACACATGTGTTTGTGTGTCCGTTGTGAAGTAGGAGGAGACGATGAATTGCTTGCAGAATTTGTCATCAGGGTTGCATCAGGCAGGCGACTAGCAGCTTTCCACCCCCACCCCCCACAATGTGCTCCGTCACTCCCTTCTCCTGCCATGAGACACCATTCTTGATTTTTGAGGGATTCCTAAATTTGCGTCATCCATTTTTGTGTAGGGCTCTTACCCACTTCAAAACACTCGTTCATATCTCTTCCACACGAAAAAAAAGATAAAATGCAATTAAAAGTAGATCAATACAAATACATCATATATATATAAATTCATTTTTTTTATCTCTTTGTAAATCTGGAAAAAAAAACCCAAAAAAACTTTTGATATCTAAACTTTTGATAGAAATTTTATCTTCAATTAAAACAATTTAAACTTGTTTAAAATTGAGACCAGATACATTTTGATCTAATTTGAAAGCATAAAGAGATCTTTTTAAAAAATTTTTTAACGGCTATCTTAATTTAAAAAAAACAAACTTTTATTGGACTTAAGCCATAACTGATATATTCTAGTTTTATGTGTTTTCCCGTTTAAGATGTTAAAACCCGATTTCTTGCATCTAAAGTTTGAGGTACAAAACCCAATCTGAATTTACCTTCCATCATATTATTTTTTTCTTCCTCTCTTTAAATTTCTCTTATCAATATTCCAGATAGTTTGGTCCGTATTCTTTCAAACACTAAAACGTCTCTCGTTACCTGGGTTCATATTGCATTCTTTTTTTTCTCTCTATTTTTAACTGAAATGCAAACTATCCTGTCCATCACACCCGCCTCCCCAACCTCAATATGGAAGCATTCTATAATATTAATATTGATTTGGCTTTTTCAGATGCTAGGTCAGAATGCTTGCCTACCTACCTGTCTGTTCTTACCCACCTACCTAACCTTTCCAGTAAAAGTAGAAAAAAAATTATATATATCTTCATTTTTATCTTTTAATTTTTTTTTAAATGGCTGATTCTTATAAAAATTTGGCCTTTTTAGAAGAATGAATTACTTAGAAAGAATGGTTTTATTCTTATTTTATTTTCTAATTTCTACCACACCTACTACCCAACCCTAACATTGTCCAAATTATCTTTTTGCTATTAAAAATAACCTTTCCATTCAACATATCTACATCTTTCCCAATACCTCTCCACCCAACAACTTTTTTCTTTCTGTATTTGAATCCTATATTTTTGTGTTCATTTTTTTTTTTTCATTCTCTCTTCTGATAAAAGTTTCATTACCTTTGTCTTCCTTTTGTTAACTTGATTTCTTCCTTTTTTTTGTAATTTGCTATTTTTTTTCGACTTCATTCTTAACTCCCCCCTCAATATACTTGGTGGACAAAATTGAAATAAAATGGAGCTCTTCAAGTGCAAGAGTTAAGAAAATGTACTTCTGTAGAATTTCATATCTCGTAAATTAACAAGGAGACACTTTTGAATTAATAAAATTGAATCTTGGAAAATATTTTTTGGTCAGTTATGCATTTGTGATGGAACAGAATTTAAATATTCTACAGTTCTTCTGAACAACTCTTTTGGAAACATAATTTAAGGTGTGAAGAAAATGTAGGAATTGTAGATAATTTTATTGCAGTTAAATTACCAAGGTTAGGTTTTAAAACTTTGAAGGACATTAATTTGTGTCTGAATGTTTGTCAATCATTTTAATCAGTTAATCTATGTCTAATAAAAACATTTGAATGTCTGACATAAACTTGATTTTATGGATTCAGTTATTTTGAATCCTAAGTTGCATAATATAATACTAGAGTTGCCAACTGTGTAAAATTATATAAAGTGAACATTGAAGTCAACACACACGATAGTCTGTTTCATGCTAAATGCAATCATCAAGCCAAATTTTATGTTTATTTTTATATTTATATATGCTGTATCCCTGATACTGAGAACTTTAACAAAGAAATATAGCATACCTTAAAGTTATATTTTATCATTTCATTTACACACACACACACACACACACACACATATATATATATATATATATATATATATATATATATAAATTAATTGATTTAAAATAGGTTTTGTTTTTTTTCGCTACACAGTTCTAACCATGTTTCAAAAATGGAAGCTGAAAGTCTCGAATTTAATTTTGTAATTAAATTAAAGACATTAGTTCCATTTCATCCTCAAGCGAATTTTGGAGTAACTTTTAAAATTACTGGTTTTAAAGACACACTGTAAATTTACATTGAGTACTATTTTTTTAAAATAAAAATATCTATAAGAACACCGGATTATATATCTTACTGTTCTTTTCTTTTTATATATATATATATATATATATATATATATATATATATATATATATATAGAGAGAGAGAGAGACGTCTGTGTGTATATGGTTAATTTCATTCCTGTAGATAGGCAATATAATTTTTTTTTTTTTTTTTTTTTTTTTTTACTGTTAAAATTCAACAATGGGCAAAGATAAAAAAAGCTAAAGACTGTCTTTTTCCACTAAAGGTTGATTGGCAACCATAACTAGAATTTAAATCATATCGCAAGCTCAATAGTATTTCAAAAATTTTTACAATCTAAAAAAAAATTAAGGTAATAGATATCTGGGTAATTGAATGACAGAATGTCGGAGGGGTGGGGGGGAATCATGTTTTGTCCTTTGAAAGGACTTTTTCAGACTAATGTTTTTATTAATATAGTGGGAGGAAACAAAATCCATCAAATTTCTGTTATAATTTTACATCATGAAGATACAGTGGTACTTTAAAATTTTTCATCATTTTTTATATCTACGTGCATAAGCTAGAAAACTTTCTCTATATTTCTGAGATGAGGTAGTGTAACTATTTACATCGTTTGCACTGTTGTCTTCCTCTTGGTCATATTCCTGACATTTCGGCCATTGTATGCTCTGGTCTTTTTCAGGTGATTAGAATTTTGAATCAATAATAGAGTAACTACCAAACTTTATTCAGCTTTCTGTTAGTTTAAATATCACAACTTGTATTAGTGGTAGTTTTGTTAGGGAAGGGTATATGGTGTCTGATCCTGATTATAAATTTGCCAGGAAATTATTGCACTTTCTACACATTTTTGACTTAATAATTACTCCATTAATTAAAACTACATTCAAAATGGTCACTTTCGATAAATAACTAATATATTAAACTTTTTATGTTTTTTTTTCTTTTTGTCATTCACTTAATCTTGTATATAATCTGTGTGTGTGTGTGTGTATATATATATATATATATATATATATATATGTGTGTGTGTGTGTATATATACGCACACACACATATATTGACCTAAACAAAATTAAAAATACCAAAGTTCTGTCTTTTTTATCTGTCAATATTTCTGAGATGAGGTATTGTAACTATTTACATTGTTTGGGCTATTGTCCTCAACTTTATTGTCATATTCATGAAGTTTCAACCGTCATACACTCTGGACTTCTTCAGGTGATATGCGTTGGAATTTCAAACTGAAGACTTTATTTTGTCCACTGTCTGTCATTTTTCTCTTAATCCCTGATGAAGCTTTAATGAAAGTGAAACATGTCAGATTGATGTGTTCACTCTTTGTTCTTATCTGATATATATATATATATATATATATATTCTTACTCTGTCCTGGACATTGAGTTCTACCTGGATTCTGTCCTCTTGGTAATATTATATATATATATATATATATATATATATATATATATATATATTTTGTTTTTATATTCTATCTCATAAATGTATTTATTAATTAGCTTTATTGGTAATGTTTAATAGTTTTTTGAATATTTTACTTTTAATTTATATATATATATATATATATATATATATATATATATATTATAATTATTTATGTTTTAGAATCTCTTAAATGTATTTATTTGTATTGTTTAATACTTTTATGACGATTGAATAATTTTCAAACATTGCCCCAAAACAGATTTTTTAAAGAAGACTTGAATCTGAAATATTTCAAATCTTTTAATCAAACATTTGTATTTAAAAAAGATGTTCTTTGAATAACTCTCTGTAATTCATTTGTTTAAATCGTTAACAAATTAAATTTTAATATTTTCTTTTTTTTTTCTTTTTCTTTTAGGTAAGTACTGGTGTCACTATTTATGAATAAACGCTTTTGGATTTCTCTGTGGTATGCTGTAAGTTGTCCTTGAATATCTTTTTTGAATTTCCTTTTTTACACCAGGTTTTCAAATTTTACTCCAGAAATCATCAATAAACAAAATTCATCCAAATGTTTTTTTTTTTTTTTTTTTGTTACCAACCTATAAGAATATAAGAAGTCTATATAAAAACTTGGTATAATTATTTTCTAAATTATTTTATATCAGCTGATCTTCAAAAGAGACAGTTAATCAAATTCATGTTGTAACAGAATACACAATTATTGGATATCTGTGACCTCAAGGATATTTTTTTGGACTCACCGCAATATTTGTATTAACTTACACAATACCTTCATTCATTCTGCTACTTTTTGTGTGTTACTCTTTTTATACATATATAAAATTTTGACAATAAATTCACAATGGTGGAATTTAATCTATCACCTGTAATAATTGCAGCCAGTAATAAAAAGGAGAAACCTTGAGGAATTTAAATAAAAGATTATATGAACACGAAAGGATCTCTTAAATAAAACATTTTGTTCAGTGCATTAGATGTTCACTGTAATGAGTCTGAGCATAAATTTGATTTAAAAACAATGCTACTTAAATTAAAAAAAAGTAAGTAATTTACTAAGATGAAAGTGTATAGAGTGCTTTAATTGCTATATCATCCGCAGTAAATTTACATCCAGATTCTTACAACCTTTCACCTTTCTTTGCAGATCTATTATCACAATATGGGATATTTAATAATAAAAATAATAAAAATAAAGACAAAAGAAACTAAATTAAATTGTTTAGATTATAGACCTAAACACCAATGATGATCATCATCAATAGTAATTAGAGCTCATGAGAAAAGGAATGGACAATTTTACTAACATTGTCCCAGGTAACATCAATATACAATTTTCGTAGAAGATCGCCTTCTACTAAGAACATCCCATATACTAAGAAAAGTGTTATCAATTAAATGACAATTCTCCAATAAGCCCTAAGGACCATAGTTTGGACCCGGCTCTACAGGATACAAAGCAGGAAACATAACACACACAAATGATTATTATTATTATTATGATGATGATGATAATAATAATTTAAAGTTTAAAATTTCAGCATCACATCTTCATGCACATGTGTAGCCACATCACTGCAAACATTACTTTCGTCCAGTAGTCTAACTGCCGAAATGCATCACATGAAAAATATTTTTCATTTTCTTCATTAATTTTCCTAAAATTATTCTTGTGTGTGTGTGTGTATATATATATATATATATATATAATTTTTTTTTGTCTTTTTTTTAGTATCACCCCCATGCAAGGCAATAAAGCCGCTAAGACACAAGGGGTTACAGGGTGTGGAAGAATTAGGAATGGGAACATTAATAATGAGTGGGAAGAGAAAAGAGTAATCAGGAGGACAGTACATAGCGTTTGACATTGCATTTAAATTTTTGCAGATTAAAGTTGGCTGGAAAGCATGGAGCCGGAAGAGAGTTCCACCAGTGAGAAGTATGAGAAAAGAAACTGTTAGCATAGAATTTATGGTTACATCTAACCAGCACGACTCTAAATTGATGATATATTGACACCAGTCTAATACTGCGATTGAATTCTAGGTACCATAGCGAAGAGCTCATCCGAACGATTACCATGAAAGTATTTATAGAATAGATATATAATGTAAGGTGTGTATTTGGGTAGCAATCACTCTTTAATATATGTTTTGTTAAATAAATCTAACAAAGTAGTTTTGTTCAGGTTTTAATGTCTCTGCTATTTTAATCCATTTCCATGGATTTTAGTTATACACCATTTTCATACCAGTATATGACTTATTACAGGTGGCCTGCAACCGGTCATTATGAACATATCTACATTTATACACGATTTATTATAATAGTATAACTAAGATCCTTGGAAATGAATTATAGATTAGATGAACGAGGTTGCAATCAACAAATATTTGGATAATTTCTATACTCATCGAGTTCAGAAAAGAACATGCTTGTTCACATGTAAGCAAAAATATAAAAAAACAGCTTAACAAAAGTACCTTGTCAGTTTTTATAACAAAACACACCTTCTTTCATATATTCAGACATGTTTCATTGAATATCGACATATGTCTGTCTATTTTTATACTAATTCTTTCTCTTCTCTAATCAGTCACTTAACGTTAAGATGAAATACATCAAGGAAGGTGCCATAGTTTTTCCTTACCCAAGTACTTTCAATTTCATCCAAGATCATCCTCAGGGGTAAATTACAAAGACAAGCTTTTTTTTTTTTTTTTTTTTTTTTTATAAATAGACATTAAGGTTTATGATCCTGTTTAAGCATAAAACAGACTGTCATCACTGGGTGTTGACTTCAATGTCCACTTTTATATCTACATATGCTTTATCGCTATTTAACTCATAAATATAGCCTACCTTAAAACTATATTTTTATCATATATATATATATATATAAAATTTTAGTGGTCTGTATATATATATATATATAGGTTTGCCTAGCGTCCGGTTCACACTCCTCCCACTTTTTGAACAAGAGTAGTAGTTAATCCCTTGTTTCTTGTTTAGGATTAGGTTTCTGGTACCTTCTAAAGTTTACTTCAACTCCATCCTTCTAACGTCTCTGCCTGAACTATGAAATTTTATTCATTAATTAAATCTTAATCTCAACAAGTCTAGAATTATCTAACTTTCCTGTTATTTTACCCTTTCTTATGCTAATACAACTCCACACAGTAATCCTCTAACTTGAGTGACCCTTGAGCCTTGTATTGGGTGAACATTAAGAAAAAAAAAAAATTTTATTTGTATGTAATAGTGTATGTATGTATGTATGTGTGTATGTATATATATATATATATATATATATATATTGAGCCTTGTATTGGATGAATATTAAGAAAAAGTTCAATTTGTATGTAATAGTGTGTGTATATATATATATATATATATATATATATATATATATATATATATATATTATATATGAAAGGTGTTTTTATTAGTAAATGGTAACTAAGTTTCCTTATATTCAAATATATTATTTAACGACTTTTAATTGGTATATCCATTAATATTAGGCAGGGAATATGCAAATAAAATTTTTAATTGTTTTTAACCATTTTATCTTTATTTTTTATTTCACCATATTTTATTAATATTTTTTCTCATAGTTTTATTGGTGTTTTTCATGGAAAAATTCCTTTTAGTATAAAACTTGTTTTTTTTTTTTTTTATTCAATTTTATTAACTCTTTCTTCTTCTCTCTCTCTCTCTCTTTATATATATATATATATATATATATAAATAAATATTGGGGTTTTTCTGCGTTTTACTAATCACTGCTAGAAGGTAAAAGAAAACAATTCAGTTTCTTTTTATTCTCTTCCAAATTAATACAAGAAAAAAATTTTTTGTGGTCTTCTGATTTGGCAGTCAATAGCACATTTCATATTAATGCCTCAAATCAATGATAAAAGAATTCAATTTATTCATAGATTTAAATTTAAAAATGCTGCAACACTAGAAAATATTACTTAAATTGGATTTGCGTCTAATTTGTTTTACAATTTTCTACTTGATGACTTTTTTTTTTATTTTCTTTATCAAGTTTAATAATTCCAAAATTTTCTTTCTGGCTGTCACCCACCTTGGTGTCAAGGCCATATCCCTAGCAACAGACACATTTTTCTGTCTTGACTTTACATCTACTGCAGATTTAAACTAAGACTTAATACCAAGTCACCGATCATACTTATCTAGAACCATGATCCTTGTAGATGTGAAAATTCAATGATTGCCTATGTCATCTGTTGTCTCTCATTTGGCTAATGTGTGGGGATGTGTCCTGTCCAGAGCGCATTAGACAGAAACAAAACTTCAGGCTTTTTGAACCACTTAACAAAACCCGGTTTTCATGTCACTTGATGTTAATTTCAATTTTTGTAAAGTATACATGTTACTTATGTGTTTCAATATAAATTTTGTTGCGCTATGGAGATTCTGGAAAAATACTCCCTTTATTCTGATTACAGTCCCCCCCCAATCTCTGCTGCACTATTTCTTTCTGGGACCTTTTCACAGGCCTGATGCCATTTTATTTTAGAATGACTGGCCTAAGGCTTAGGTGACTGATTCAAGGAATATTACACCAAACTGATACCATCTGGGTATGACGATAAACTACATCCGGCAGCAAATCCTCTGACTGGGAGGTTTTGAGGAGTGTGGAACCACTTCTTAATTGCTGTTGTTCCCAGGTCCACCCTGACCCACCCAGAGTGGTAGCAGGGTCCCAGCTATGGGCAAAGAGTGAACACTCGAACTGGGGTCAAAACACCTTGAAAGTATAAAAATAGATTTTTATAGTAAAACTAGCAACACTACATTTTTGAAAAAGAAAAATATTACCAGCAATACATTTGACTCTCTACAAAACCCCTCTTTACAAAAATTTGTCAGTGAAACCGGATTTCTTAAAAAAAAAATACATGTTTTATTCATATGAACCTATCCTAAAAATCCTGTCTGCATTAAATAACCCATTGAGGTTGATATGATGTAAAACAAAATAAACCAAACCAAACTGATACTAACAATGAAACTAGTTGATGGATTTAATGAATTTTTAAATGCTAGTGTTTGACTTGATGACAATTTTTCATTTTTTTATATAAAATGTCTATAAATATAAAAGCATTTTTTTTATGATTCTTACAATGGTTACGACAATGGTTTGGAACATTCAAGGAATCGAACAGCTTGGTCTGGTTGTTATTTTGTTATGAAAGGGTAAATTTCAGAAGATAACTTCTCCGGAGCGTAGAACAAATGACAAATTGTTCGTTAAAATGTTTTTTCTGGGCAATGAAAATAAAGACTCATCCGACCTATAATAATTATGACATATGTAAATGTCTATGCAAATCAAACAACTCTTATAGGACAGAGGTAGTGGTGTTTACCCCTAAAAATGTGTATTACTCTTTTGTAACAAATACAGGTGGTGATCGGGAATTTTTCAACTTGTAAAATAAATGTGTGCTGGTTCAAGTAAATGTTCCAATAGGAATTTTTTTTTTTTTGTTTTTTTTTTTTATAAGATTTATAAAGCTGTAACAAAATAATTGTAGCAGACAAATTATTTCTTTCTGCAATAATAACCCTGCCTTACCAAAAATAGGCACTGGGTTGGGTGTAAGTAGAGAGTGGGGAAACAGACCCCCCCACCCCCGGGAATTGAAAGTAATTTAATCCTGAAGGCACATACATTTAGTACACAAGAGTTAACATCAATAAAAACTTTGTGTTAGTGTTTCTTTTTAGTTCTGGTATTTATCAAGAATTTTAAGCTTCATGCTTTAGCACTGACCACTTGAGCCTGTATGCGTGTGTGTTTTTCTCTCTCTCTCTCTCTCTCTCGTGTTTGTGTGTGTGCTTTTAAGGCAGTTTGTGGGTGTGTTTTAAAACATTTTTTCGTGTGTGTATTTTAAGACATCTTCTATGTATGGATGTGGGTGTGTGTGTGTATTTTAAGATGTGGGTTTGTGTGTGTATTTTAAGATGTGGGTGTGTGTGTGTGTATTTTAAGATGTGGGTGTGTGTGTGTGTGTATTTTAAGATGTGGGTGTGTGTGTGTGTGTATTTAAGATGTGGGTGTGTGTGTGTGTGTGTGTATTTTAAGATGTGTGTGTGTGTGTGTGTATTTTAAGATGTGGGTGTGTGTGTGTATTTTAAGATGTGGGTGTGTGTGTGTATTTTAAGATGTGGGTGTGTGTGTGTATTTTAAGATGTGGGTGTGTGTGTGTATTTTAAGACCGTGTGTGCATTGTAAGATGTGTGTGTGTATTGTAAGATGTGTGTGTGTGTGTGTGTGTGTGTGTGTGTGTATTGTAAGATATGTGTGTGTGTGTGTGTGTGTATTGTAAGATATGTGTGTGTGTGTGTATTGTAAAATGTGTGTGTGTGTGTATTGTAAGATGTGTGTGTGTGTATTGTAAGATGTGTGTGTGTGTGTAAGATGTATGTGTGGGTGTATTGATGTGTGTGTGTGTGTGTGTGTGTGTGTAAGATGTGTGTGTGTGTGTGTGTGTGTGTGTTGTAAGATGTGTGTGTGTGGGTGTATTGTAAGATTGTGTGTGTGTGACCTGATTACCCATAATGTTGAATGTTTTAAAATTATTCAACTTCTTAACAAGAAAAAGGTGATATTAATAATTGTCGCAAAGCATTGTTGATTTATTCAAGATGGAATGATCTATTATAACCTGTCTCTAATTTTTATTTCGAGACATTGTATTTATTTTCAATTTTTTTAATTGAATTGTTCACTTATGTTGGATTTAATCCATTATTGTACATAATTAACTTACAATAAAATTTGTATTTTATATGAATACTACCTTATGAAAAGGGGAGTTGCTGTAGAGTGGGGGTAATGAAAGCCTTGCACTGGCTCTTCAATACATTTTGAGTAAAATTCTACAGGTTTTCATGTGAAAAAGTTTGCAATGAACTCTTGAATCATCAGCTTTTCGCTAGAGGAAAATTGTTCCCTTCAAAACATTTTGAAGTGATTGTAAAAGGTAATAATTTGTTATTGAAAAGTTGGGTGAATATGGCAGCTTCCTGCATATTTCCTGTATTGTTCTTGTTGTATGTGGCCATCAAAAAATAAAATACACTTACATTTTATTATATAAACAACAAAAGGAAAACTATTATTAGTCGACAGGTTTCAACCAATGTGGACTTTTTCAAGGCAAAAACTAAAAAAAATGTTTGTTTTTACCTTGCCTTTCAAAAGTCCACATTGGACAAAACCCGTTGGCTAATAATACAGTTTTCCTATTGTCTTTTACCTTTTTATATATATATATATATATATATATATATATACACACACACACACACACCATTAATTGCTATGACTTGTTGTCATTTATCAAGCAGCCTTTAAATATGTTCTGCAGGTTTGGATCTTATGGCTTTTTTTTTTTTTTAATCTTTTCACCCCAAGCAGGGGGATAATGCCACTAAGACGCAAGATGCAACTGGGAGTGAAAGAGAATGAGAAGACTTTAGATGGAACTGGAAACCCAATTCTCAGCAGGAAACAAAGTCCCCTCCATCTGCACCTCCCTCCCCCAAAAAAAAACAGAAAATGAAGTTTTCTAATTAATTTTGAAAATTAATGGCAGTAATGACCTCATAACAAATGATAGAGCACTCCACTCAATATAGCCTTGTGTCATACTCAATATAGCCTTGTGTCATAGTTTGAGACCAAGTGGACAAATTCTGTCTTCTATTTAGCTTGCAGTTTTGCCATTGGACGTTTTGGGCATTTTACTTTTAGGGCAAAGTGACATGTAAGCTAAAATACATTGTTCACTTTGATAAAAACTATTTCCTATATTATTTGAATATTTGGTCACATGATTTTATTCAAATATCAATAAAATCGTCACTCATTTGTTCATCAAATATTGATTTCTTGCAAGCATGGATTTTACCGAGTTTTGTCATTTAAGTGCGTCTTAAAGCCAAAAGATAAAAAAGAAAACAAAAAATAAATTTATTTACTATTTATTCTCCGTACATAAATATTGAGGAGTTAAAAATAAATTTAATTAAGACATAAATAAATCCAATTAAATAATACAAGTAATTATTAAAGAAAGCAATATTTTGACTGTTTTTATTTTTTTCAGGATTGCAATTTATAGACACACAAGATTTCCTAATTTCTAGATACTCAACAGTGGATAGGAAGGAGTTTTGAAAAACTCTTCTTTTTATAGATTTTTGAAGATGTCAGACATTTGAAAATTTGAAAGAGAATTTCAGCCCCCAAATCTTTCTTTAGCCATTTTCATGTTAGCTTTTAAAACAGTCTTCATTCAAATTTAAAGTGAGAAAATAAAAATGATTAGAATCACCACAACATTCACATTTTTTTCTTTTCTTTTTCTATTTTTTACTTCACTTCTCTTTTTTCTTTTCTTCTCTCTTTTTTTTTTCTTTTCTTTTTTTTCTTTTCTTTTTTTTCTTTTCTTTTCTTTTCTTTTTTTTCTTTTCTTCTCTCTTTTTTCTTTCTTTTCTTTTCTTTTCTTCTCCTTCCAAATTACTTTTAAGGTTATTTAGACTAACCAGTTCAATGGTTGAAGAATGGTGAAATTTCATTTGTTTTATTAAAATTTTAAATATCTCCCCCACCCCCAAAGAAATAAACCCCTTCTATCTCCCTCTAACTCAACTGATCTAATTTCCAATAATCTCACTTAATGTTAAAGGTGTTTCCTGGGTTTAATTTCATTGTTAAATACTTTAATCTAAATTAGTTTTCTTTCCCGAGCCTCCCTTACCTCGTTTAGTATCTTTGTAATGGAAAACGGTGGGGGTCCTTCCCTACCTCCCTCCCCTCATATAGTTTTTAGCTAATCTCAGACCAAAGCTTACACCCAGAAATACTTTGAGAAAATCTTAATGAAATCAACAACTATTGATCCTGGATCTTTGCCCGCCATTTACCCGCCTCCCCCAATTCTAAGATGGTGGTTTGTTCTGTCATGGGTGGAATCGAGCTAACCTAATAGTTTTGACTTGGCCACTTAAGAATTGGGGAGTTTAAAAAAAAAAAAAAAAAATTTGGCATTTGTAGTCCTGATAGTTATAGGAGTAATTGTGATGGTGTATGAGATTGCAGCCTGTGAAGTTCATAGGACCTTTCCCAGGCAAGTGTGATTGAAATTATTAACCTCAAGCTACTGGGGTGGGATGTGGGGAGGGGAATAACTGACTTAGCAATTAGTACAGATGGGATAATTTAGCTTTGGGTAGAAATGTGACGAGATTTTTATTTAATTATTTAAATTTTTTTTTTTTTTCTTTCCTAGTGGTAAAAATTATAATAACTGGTTTTATCTATCAGATAGTGAGAAAATAGGACCTCAGATGTTGTAGCCTTCAGCCTCCTGCTTTAAATAATTACTTTTTTTTTTTTTTTTTTTTTTTTTTTTGTTAGAATTTTTATTAAATTTAATTAAATTTCTGTTTTCAAGTTTGGTAGTTTTGTTCATTTTTTTAATTTAATTCTTAAATTTATCAATGTGATTTTTTTTTTTCTTAATGTGTGAAAAATATAGATTTTACAAAATATGGTATATAGAATTTGTTCCAAAGCTCATGTGTTGTCCAAGGGTTGCTATTTTGTGCAGTCAGAATTTTTTTCTTTTCTGTTGAAGTTTTAAATTTATTTTAAATTTTTTTTTTTTTTTAACAGAAGAAAAACAAAAAATTCTAGTTGTATTTAATTTCAATGGAAAGGAAAAAAAAAATCTTTGTCATCAATATATTCATCAGCTGACTTCACTAAAACCTTTTTTTTTTTTTTTTTTTTTTTTTCCTTTAAACAGATTCACAAATTCTTCCAGTATTTCTTTTTGAATAATTCATATTTGTACTACTGGTGAAAATTTCATGGTTTTGCAATTTTAATTTTCTGATGAATCATAATTAAGTTAATGATTGAATAAACTTCTTGCAAGTTCAACAACTAGAAAATAAATGTGAAAATTCACCTATTGCTTTGTTAAATATTGCAGCAAGAATCCTAAGTATGGATGCAGGTCATTATTTAAAGAAGTAAGAGGGTACAAATGAAAATATTTAAAATTGTTAAGTTTCCATTTCACTGAAGCAAATGTTAAACACGTATATTATTGCCTCCTTTGTTATCTTCTTTCTTTTCTTTCTTTTTCTCACTGAAACCAAACAGTCTCTTGGATATGTCTCTCCATGCTTTCCTTGCAATCAAAATGGAATCTTGAATGTGCCTCCACTTTCCATTTTTTTTTTTTTTAAGGCCTGATTAGTTGACAGATACAGTTATTTATCACTGTTAGTTCACTTCTTGTAATCCCTGGGTATGACGATAATCTACATTTGGTAGCAAGACCTCTGATCGGGAATTGGAATGATTACATTTTTATAGTAAAAATATCAGCAGTTCAGGAATCGATATGAAAGAAATTATTTCATGACATAAATCCATATAATATCCTATAATTTCTTATATTAAACTGTATTTCAAAATACAACTTCAACAAAGCTGCAACATAAAACACATATATCACCACCTTTAGTAATTATGTCCATACAAACGTGTATATGCACAAAAGCTGAGTATCATCTACCATGTATTCAATTGTGAAAGCAGAATAACATTTTTATTACTTCAAAGCTCCCAAGAAATTAAAATTTTGGCATTAGATGACCCATGAAGATGTTGATATGCCATAAAACAATCAAATCAAATTCTGTTCTTGTATCTTTCAATAAAATTCATTTAAAATTTTTTATGATTTACATATTTTTTATTTATTTAATATAAACATTTACAAAGTTTAATCAAATTTTACATGTCGGTCTGAGTTGATTTAATTATTGAAATCCTTTTTGTAAGTTTTCCATAAATTCTTATCGTTTTCAAAGTGTTGCAATGAAACCTATAACACGACGAATCAAAACCAAGATTAACGCTGAAAATAAAGTTTCTTGTGTAGTTGTCATCTTTATATCAAGTGCGTCATGTCTGTTTAATCAGAGACAACCTTATGAAGGTGTCAATATCCTTATTTTGCCCAAATCCTTATGAGATGAGGGTGTTGGAGTAAAGGGAGACAAATTTTTATTTTTTTTATTTGAATTATTTTTCACCCAATACTAGACTCAAGGTCCACTTACTGAATCTGGTTGTTGTAGAAAGTGCATATTATGTAGAAAAGATGACGGTTGACCTGTGACTTGAAGAACTTAAGATCATGGTATCTGGGGGAAGATACTCTCTGGAGACAGTTCCACATAATAATGGTTCTGAGGAAGAAGCTGTCCGAATGGAACTTTGTTTCCCCCCCACCCAAAGAATACAAAGAGTGGTTATCCTGTGTACCTGGCAAGGAATGTACCTCGTCCAAACATTCGTCAATGAAATAGAGGCTTGAGACGTTTTCTGTCTGGCAAAAAAGATTATAGGATAGAAAAGAATTCATCACTCACAAGGCCGTGAAGATTGTGCAGCTCCAGCCTAGATGTGGCAGCAATACTTCATTTTTGGTTTGATATGACTCTTCTAAATATAAAGCATGGCAGGAGGAGTTTGGTACTTTCTCAAGTGGTAAAAAAAAATTGATCCTTATTCCTACAATCTTTAGCAATGGAACGCACGTATGAAATCTACTTAAATAACTTGTGTAAATACTGATCCCAGCCTAAGAAATTATTTTAACTTTGGATTTACTTACAAAGTCAAACATAATGTTGGTCTAAAAGAAAGGTCTCTATCTTTGAACAAAATATATATTTATTTTAATCAATTCACCCCTAGCAAGGTGATAATGTCACTAAGAATGGGAGTGAAAGAGAATGAAAAAGACTTTAGAAGGAACCGGAAACCGAATCCTAAACATGAATTGAAGAATAAACCTTTACTTCAGTTCAAAAGACTGGGGAGGAGTGTGAACCAGATGACTGGCAAACATATCTGCCCCCTTTGAGGAAAAACAAAAACAGATAGTAAATTTTCAGTTTAGGTGGACATGTGAGAAGTACATAGTTGAAGTAGATTTTGGGAGGAACTGGAAACCCAATCTTAAATAGGAAACAACAGATAAGCCGCTACTCCTCTTCAAAAAGACTGTGGAGGAGTGTGAACCGGGCGATATTTCTTGTTAACAGTTAATATATTTCAACCTTGAAAATGGTTAAATGTATGACCGAAAGTGCTCAGATAAAAAGAACAATTGCACATTTTTTTATATAATTTATCATCCAAAAAGAAAAATTATTAGATCACTTGAGAAATTGTATAAAACAACTAAATCAAAGCAACTGGTCTGTTGTATTCAATGAAATGTGCATGAAAAAAGGATTGCTGCCTAAATACACACACACACATATATTAGTACAGGTAATAAATCTGTTGGTATATAATCCATGTGGATCCTAGTTATATCAAATATTAAAACTGATCCACAAAAAGAGCTCAATGTATTTATTATAACAGTGCATTAAATACACAACAAAATCCAAAATTACCTTGTATATTGCGGGGGAGGTATAGATCTATTTCAACCAACGAGAAGTACGTCGATCTTATTGAACCCTGGTGTATAGGCTGGTGTTTAATAAGACTGATGTAATTCTCGTTGGTTGAGATAGATCCATACCACCCGCACCATATACAAGGTAATTAGGGATTTTGCTGTGTTTTTTTATATATATATATATATATATATATATATACACACACACACATTTTGATGTGGGACTTAATTTTCTCTGGTTTTCCGGCTCATTGGGCGCAAAGTATAACAAAGTATATCTTTGGTTTTTTTTAAATAAAAACAGAAGATATACTTTGTGCCCGATGAGCTGGAAAACCAGAGAAACTTAAGTTGCACACCAAAACATAGCTATATATATATATTTCTTTTGCTCTGTCTAACCACATTGAGTACTGTTATGTTTACACATCATGAATAAATTTGATGGTTATTTATTTGCTTGCATGTGTATGCATGCCAACACGTGTGTATACGGTTGCTTATATCTGGTCATTTCATTTATCTAACTCTCTCTCTCTCTATATATATATATATATATATATATATATATATATATATATATATTGGCCGAAACTAGTCGAGGAATCTAAATGAAATAATAATAAAAACAAAAGAATATTAATATACAACCCAGTGTGTTTGAAGATTATAATTTTTTAATATCTTTTATTGTCATATATATATATATATATACAGTATTTATTCAAAAATTATAACATAAACATCTTATAACATCACTTCAAAAATAGCCATTTTGTTTTAACACTTCTTTTTATATATATTTCACTCCTACCTTGAAAAATAATTGGCATGAATTTTTTTTGTGTCAGAGTAATTTCCACCTGACCTATTTTTCCATATTTAAAAAAAAAAAAAAAAAAAATCTTAAAAAATAGAATCTCTTAAACTTAAACCCTTTTCTATTTACTATGAAAATCCTTATGGTAGTCATATTATTATTATTTTTTTCTCTAAGAAACCGATCCAGTTCTAGATCAAAAGTCTGCTTCTATCTTTTTATTCCTTCTTTCTCATTTTACCACCCCTCCACTACTCTCTTACCAACAACTTTCTGTCAATGTCTATTCACCCTCATAATGACAGCATGTCCCTCAAACACAGCGTTTGAGGTATAGGGGTCTTATGTCTCTCTTGCTGGCCCTTAGCAATGCATTAATCATGTGGGTCATTCTATTAAGCTTCTTAATGATACCCCCCTCTTATTATGAATTTTGAATAACAGATGCAATCCTTTTTATTTTTCAGATATAAACCAAAATTTTAGATATTCAAATACTAATTTAAATAAATGCCTTGCTCTGGATAATTTTAAGAATGTCATAATTCAGCATTAGAAAATGTAAACAAACTTTATATTTATATATATATATATATATATATATATATATATATATTCTTAAATTTCTATATGAGGAAATATTTTTTCTTAACCGCATTTACATTTTCATTGGCATTATTGTAGAGAAAATATAAGGCAGGTGTTTTAGACGGAACATATCACCTGAATAGTAGAAATAGATCTGTCTAATTAAGCAATTTCTAATTCCATGGCCTTATCGTTCTGAGAATTTCCTATGTATTTTTCTGCATTTATTTAAATGTCAGACATTAACTCTGAACAATTAATTATATCAAAGGACTGCATATTTGAAAAGTCATGCTTTTTACTTTGTGATGGTTAATATAGTGATTATACCATACTGTAGAATTCATTTTTAGAATATAGATATTAGGTAAGCTTTTTTGTGGGGTTTCAAAGAAAAAAACATAATTACTGTACATTTAGTATACCTAACTATAACTCTTAATTGTGTAATAGAGTGTGGGAGGGTCTTAATAATTGGGGGCTCAGAATTTTCTATATATCAAACAAAGGAGTTCTTAAAAAAAAAAAAAAAAAAAAATTGGGGTCAGAAAATCATTTAAAGGGTCAAAAAGTGTGAAATTAATAAACAGTTGTCTTAAATTCATAAAGAAAGTTGGAAAATTTCCTTAAAAAAAAAAAAATACACCCACACATATCTAAGAATACCCTACAACAAGGCTCCCTAAACATTTTAACCCTAGAATGGCCAGCTCCTTTGACATCTTTATTTATATTACGCCGTAAAGCAGCCATCTTTAATATATTCAATATTCAAGTCAGGAATAACAAGTCTGAAAAGAAATTCACAAATATTAGTATACCTCATACTGAAAGAAAGTGATTATATATATATATATATATATATATATATATATTATGTGTGTATAGATAGATAAATAGATAGATAGGGGACATAAACACAAGTATTATTGCTTGTGAGAAATTTTTCAATGCATTTACCCTATAAATAGCCTAGGTGACAAAAACGACACCTCGGCCATTCAAGGTAAAACCTCAAATATCAGCTATTCCACTGAATATTTTTTTTTAAAGAATTAAGTCTGTGAAGCATCTTTGCTAAAATTCAATAATTATCCATAAGCCTCAGCTTCGAACCAAAACTAGTTATTCCATAGTAATTTG
Source organism: Acanthosepion pharaonis (assembly GCA_903632075.3). Taxonomy (NCBI): domain Eukaryota; kingdom Metazoa; phylum Mollusca; class Cephalopoda; order Sepiida; family Sepiidae; genus Acanthosepion; species Acanthosepion pharaonis. Next base: position 1,097,985 of record CAHIKZ030003794.1, read on the forward strand.
TTGAAAATTTGAAGGTGTCGAAAACGACACCTTGGCCATCCTAGTGTTAAGCCATCTGATCATCTTCACACTCCTTCATTCCTCGTTGACACCCCTCCACACCCCAGGCATGTACAAAAGAAATATAAATAATTATTATTATTATTTTTTTTTTTTTTTATTTATTTAAGGGTAGAAAATTCCTTTGCCATTATCCTGAAGATCTAAAGGTAAATAGCATGGACACTGGACCATATGTAGCAGCAATATTCTAAGCATGGACAAATGATAGACTTATAGATATGTAAGATAGATTCTGGCATGAGAAATTGTCATGCATAACACAGTAAACCAATTTTCTTAGCAGCTGACCTAGCAATGGATTCTTATATAATCTTTCTACTTGATGTCAGTTGAAAACGTTAACCTGAGAAGATGTAACAAGTCACTTTCCTGAAGGTTAGCATCAGCCATGCTGATTGAAGGCAGAGAGAGGTCTCTCAAGGGATTAATGGAGAGTAGTTTTGCAATGTGTGCATATCAGTGAATTTTTTAAATGAAGCATTTACTGCCTGATGATACCACTCTGGTAGAAACCGTGGTAAACAGGTTGGTGTTTCAGTTTTTTTTATATATTAAACTGCCCTATATTTTCATTGATTGAAAATTCTATTAATTGCTTTTTAAGTAAGCCCTTCTTTTTGGCAAATATCTTTTGTCAAAAGTTGAATTTTGTAATGTAAAATATATGTTTGTATGTGTAGCAATCCTATATTTTCAAAATAAAATAAAGTTTGCCGAGTTCAAGCCAAACTAGTTTTGTACTAATAAATATTAGTAGAAAAACTGTTTCAGTTTTTGCACGTAAATTGTTTCCATAAAATGAGGAAATGCACCTGTACTTGTACTTCTTTATTATTTGAATCCGCAGCCTCCTTGATCTTAAAATGGACTTCATTTAATTGGCACTCAATTTCAAATGAAAATTCTCAAAGAAATTGGTTAAAATCCTAATTATAGAATTGAACTTCGCAGATTATTTTGCAATGTTTTTCTGAGCTATATTTTCCAAATCATCCTTTATTGATAAAATTTAACAGTTTTAAAATTATGTAATTTACTATTTTAAAATATTTAATATAAAATTAATTTTCTTTTCAAACAAATATTAGACATTATCTTAGGATGGAGATGTCATCGTTAGTTGATAACTAAATCAAAAATGAAACAGTTTTGTGAAAATCAGTAAACATTAAAACCAACATCAAATAGTTTTTTTTTAATTCTTTGTTGCTTGTCAAATTCTGTTCACACCTCCATATTTAGAACTGCAAAATTTGTTTTTGTCTTTTTAATATTTTAATTCTTTGCTTACTTTTCCATTTTTCTTATATTTATCTTTCAAAATCTATTTCTTGTTATTTTTCACTTCAAAGAATTTGTTTTTATTATTTTCGCCATTCCCCTGTTTTATTTTATTTTCCTTTTTCTTCTCTTTCCAAACATAACTTTTCTTTCATTTTTCTTTGTTGCTTTTTTTGGTTGCTACAGAGGTTATTGTTTTTTTTTCCTTTGTGAAGAATCTAGATTTCCAGTTTCAGTCTTTCACCTGTTGCCTGCCATAAATCTGGGTTCATGCCTTATTTATTTACTTTTATTTTTCTGTGACCAGGAAAGATGAACAAGTCTGAAACAATCGGGCCACATTTGCAACCTGACAAACATCCACTGATTTTTATTTATTTATTTTTTAATACAGAATGACCCAAATAAATAAATCACCTTTTTTCAAAATAATTTTTTCCAATCACCTGAAGAAGACCGGAGTATACACTGGTCAAAACATTGTGAATATGGCAAGAAAGATGAGGACAACAGTGTAAATAATTACAATACCTCATCTCAGAAATATAGACAGATAAAAAAAATAATGTGTTTATGCACATGATGGATAAAAGCGAATCTGAATTCATTAGGGCTTGCAGTGACATCAAGTTGAGACCCCAGTTCCTGTAGGATCACCAAACATTAAGCAACATAGAGACAGGACAGTACCTAGATGGGTAACTGTTTGAGATTACCAGGTGCTGTAAGCTTTACTGTGTGGGTGATGGAATGGATAATGGCTCAAAATTGTTAATTGGAGAGCGGAATTGCAGTTCCAGTTGAGTTCATTAAATGGAGTTTTTGGGCAAATTTATAGCATTGTTTGTTAACATTTTTTATTTTATAAATATATTTATATGCACACTATTCCTCACAGGGAGTGCTTTAATCCATATATATAGCATACCTTAAATATATATGTGTATGTGCGTGTGTTTAAAGGCACTTTTCAACTTTGCTTGGTTATTGATGCACTCTGTAGCCGAGAGGTCAGAGCACATCAGATTTAGTGACACTTTCCCTTAGGGGAAGCAGGTTCGAATCCTGCCACAGAGTGCATATATATCTCTAATAAGATTTCTCAAATATTCAGGCTGGTAAACAAAAATAAATACACTGTTTAATAAATAAATTGAGTTATAATAAGAGTATCCACTAAAAATAACATTTAAGTAATATATATATATATATATATATATATATATAGTAATCTATTTTAGCTTATCACTTTAAACATTATTCTTAGTGAATACCCATAATTGAGATATTTATTTATTTTCTTCTACTTACCTTAACATCCATGAAATCTTATTAAATAAAAAAAATGTGCTTTTCAATAGGATTCGAACATGTGTCCATCTTGGCAGGAAAACCATCGTTAAATTTGATGTGTTTTAGAGTGCATCGTAGAGTGTCACTGATCAAATATTCCGGTCAGTGTAATAAGTATATTGTTTAATAAATAAATGGAGTATTTATATAAATATAGTTAAGCTGCTAAAATAACATCTAAAGTTATAAAATAATGTGTGAAAATAAGATATAAAATAAAATGTGAATTGTGCAGATAGTCGAACAGTTATCTTTGCAGAAAGGGAAATTACTGAGCAAAGTTCGTATTCTGGATAATTATGTTTCATTCACTTCATTAATGCCCTTGAAAATCTTCCTTCTACAAAAATTTTGAAGACAGTTCAAATAACTATAAGTAATTGTATTAATTGAAAAGTGATTTTACATATTTATTTTTCTATTTAACCATTGTATTATATAACTTATGACAACTTTTATCTGCCATTCTGTATAGTCTGTCAAAGATTACAAAGCAAGTTAACTACTCTTTAAAACCAAGACAAGCATTTTGGAGAGACCCAGAAAAAATATCTAGAAGTGCCAAAATCACTATATATATATATATATATATATATATATATATGTGAAGAAAAATATACTGAAAAAACAAACAAAAATCTTAATATGCGATTATGCTGTTTTAATGTTTAATGTCAACGTCGGACGTTTCGGTCTAATAGACCATCTTCAGGACATATAAAACATAATTAACATAGACCATATACAATTCACATGGTCTATGTTAATTATGTTTTATGAATATGTCCTGAAGATGGTCTATTAGACCGAAATGTTCAACGTTAACATTAAAACTGCATAATCGCATATTAGGATTTTTGTTTGTTTTTTTCAGTATATTTTTCTTCATATTGTCGGATCTATATCCATATATTTGCTTACACACACACACATATATATATATATATATATATATATATAATTAATACCCCTCATTTCACCTGAATATTTGACCTGGCATGGAGTTGACATAGTTAAGGGTTTCTTGCATGAATACCTCTATCTAAAATATATATTTTAAGGCTGACTGAGTTGCTTGTTGGGTGTGGCTATAGGGACTTTTATGGTGCCTGTAACAAGTCCCATAAATGCTCGAAGTTTAAATTGAGTGTGGGGCCAGTGGATTACCTATTCTCAGAACCAGTTTTATGTCACTGTGTGATGTTAGCTTGCTGAAACAGAACCCATTGCCCCTGGGGGGAAACTTGGTGTGAATGAGAATGGTGCAAATAAGGGTGCACCAACCTAAGTGCATGTCACACCTGTCAAAATAGACTACATTTTCACTAATGGTTGCTGCAAGTGCCAATAGAACACATTACGCACTTTTACAGAACTGCCACAAGTTTATACAACACCCTGCAGACAGGCTGCATCTATATAACTTCATGTGGTCTCTTCCATATAAAACATAAAGTCTGCCTAAATGATCTAAGGATGCAACTAATCTAAGAGACCTGATACTCGTCTTTCATAGCTCAGTGGCAAAGCTAAACTTGCCCAGAGGAGGTGCTGTAATAGATATCATGGTAATGGTAATATTAACTGTTTCCTTATAAGGAAACATTTGGCATTCATTGACCAGGCATCAGTATTGTTTTCAGTTGAAATTTATAAAATCTTTTAATTTTTCAGGAAAGTAGCTTTTTCAAGTCCAGTACCTGTTATTGCTCTTTTCAGTATCATTTTTTTAATCAATTCACCCCAAACAAGGCAATAATGCCACTAAAATGCAGGAGTGAAAGAGAATGAAAAAACTTTAGAACGAACCAGAATGCAAATCCTAAACAGAAAACAATGGATAAGTCTCTACTCCCATTCAAAAGACCAGGGAGGAGTGTGAACCGGGTGATAGGTAAACCTATCTACTCCTGTCGAGGAAAAATAGGTTTCTTAGTTTAGGTGGAGTCATTAGAAGTATAGAGGTGAAATAGACTTTAGAAGGAATCGGAAACCTAGTCCTAAAGAGGAAACAAGGGATAAACCTCTACTCCTGTTCTTTGTTTTTGATGCTGTAGCACCAGTCCACAAGGTTTGAAGAAGGATGGCCTTTGCCAAGACCTATCGGCTTCAATCACTCAAAATGTCAATAATAATACACCATTGTTGGTCAATAATTATGCAGCCTCACAGGATACTGTGTACTGCATAACTCATTGACTGGTATCTGTCTGGAATTCTTATGTTCCCTGTATATTCTTATATTCTCTGTATATTCTTATATTCTTATATTCTCCCTATATTCTTATATTCTATTCTATTCTTATATTCTATTCTATTCTTATATTCTATTCTATTCATAAATTTATTCTATTCTTATATTCTATTCTCTGTGTATTCATATATTCTATTCTTATATTCTATTCTCTGTATATTCATATATTCTATTCTTATATTCTATTCTCTGTATATTCATATATTCTATTCTTATATTCTATTCTCTGTATATTCATATATTCTATTCTTATATTCTATTCTCTGTATCTTATATTTTTATTCTATTCTTATATTCTGTTCTCTGTGTATACTTTATATTCTATTCTATTCTTATATTCAATTCTTTGTATATTCTTATATTCTATTCTCTGTATATTCTTATATTCCATCCTATTCTTATATTCTATTCTTTGTATATTCTTGTATACCTTGTATACCTGTTCTAATCTCACTGGAGAAAAACCTAGAACACTTACTATGTCAGAAATAGTGCCAAATATTTCTTCTTACGACATTCATATTATATTCCCTGCATATTCTTACTTATCCTGTATATTCTTATATTCCCTTTATATTCTTATATTCCCGTATATTTCCTGTATATTCTTATATTCCTTGTATGCCTTTGCTAATCTCACCGGTGAAAAAAAAAACCTCGAACACTTACTATCTCAGGAATAGTGCCAAATTTTTCATCCTCCAACACTTATTTTATAGTCAAATGGTGCTAAATATTTGTTTCATCCAATGGCTGCCACAGCTCCACTACCTTAACTATTTCATTGAACATTTTGTCTGACAGTTAATTTTTATACGTAAGGAAAATGAAACCATCGTGTGTATTGCTGCCTAATTTTTAGGCACATAAAATTTATTTTTAATATCCTATATGTTCAGGATGTAGGTGATTACGACACGCTAGATTTTTATTTTCTTTGAATTGCTCTGCATTTTTAGGAAAGGAAGTGAATTGGTTCATCTTCACAGTATTTTAATTCCGCTTTCCTTCTCATATTTAAAAAAAATTGTTGTCAATTCCAATAAATGTCCATATCCCAAACAATTGCTGATTTGACTGAATTAGCCTGTTGCACATGCAAATCACTTCACCTCATAAAAACCCTTTCATATCAAGTGACAATTTTAGACTCTGTTTCAGTACGTTGTGATTATCAGTGTTCCAAACCCCAAGATTAAAGATAGGTAGCCATGGAACTTCTTCACAAGCTTCGTTTTTCACCTTCATATATATTTTGTTGCAATAATTGTTTTCATTGTAAATAATGAGAATAAATTGAACGTTAGCATAAAAATGGTTTTCAAAATGATTTTATGTGCGAGAGATGGAAAGATGGAATCACATTGATTGCAATACATATTGAACAAAAATTTACTGTACTTTTGAGGGTAAAGGTGTGTGCGCACACCTTACCCCCCCCCCCGGGGATAAAACGCATCTGTAAAGAAAAGTTTACCTTTTGTCTTTAATTCATATTGTCTTTTCCAATATATTTGATTTATATTCATATTTTTATACACACACATGCATATGTGCACACACCACTCCCCAAACACACACACACACACACACACACATATATAAATATGTACACACACACACACATATATAAATACATACAAACACACACACACACGCATATATAAATACATACAAACACACACACACACACGCATATATATATATATATATATACATACATGCACACACAAAATATATATAATAAAGATTGTAATTCACCAAAACTCAGTCAGCCAGAGTAATTCTAGAAAATAAGTAGTCAAGCTGTCTTTGTAATTATTGTGCTCAATATCAAGAGATAGAGCACTATTATTATTATTATTAATAATAATAATAATAATAATAATAATAACAGTAATAAAGATCAAATATCACTTGGTCACTTGCCTGTCGACTGTTTCTGCTGTATGTTTGATGGAACCAAAACAACCCAGGATTTTTGGTAGTGAATTGAATTTCTTTTCACAAATCATATTTTCTTTTCAAAATTAATAAATACAATAAATAAAATAATTTCAATTCACTATTAAACCTCCTGAAGAGTAGAAGTGATTCCATGAAACGCATTCAAATTCAACAACTCAATGATCAAATTTATTCTATTTTTTCTTTCTTTATTCCTTTTCTTATATATATAAGAGTGATCTATTTGAAATATTTAAAATATGTAAAATAAACATTTTAAAATGTTATTTCTTATGCATGCATTACATAATTTAAAGTCAGCTATATTTATAGAACAGTGCACTATATAAGATATGATGCTTTTATATATATATATATATATATATAGTGTGCATAGTGTATTAATATATATATATATATATATATATGAAATGTAATGTTAAAGCTATTTAAAATTCTGATTCTCCTTTTATGTTTTCAAATAAATTGTATTTTCTTTGATATTTGAATGGTGATTTTAAGAATAAGAATCTTTTTTTTTTTTTTTTTTTTCAGTCGGGGAGGGGGAGTCATTTTATTTTTCAGTTGGGGGGCATTTTATTTTCTCTGCTTTCTGATCATTAATTCATTATCCTGGTGTTGTAATCAAATGAGTTTGATTCCAGCATTCACATTTACCCCCAAAATCTGAACAATGACATCAGCAAACAAAATTAAAATTACAATTACAAAAAAAAAATCTATTTTGTATATTTTAATTATTTTATTACAGATTCTGTTTTTTTTTTTTTTTATATCATTATTAAAATTAAAAACACTTTTTCTCCTCTCCTCTCTTTCTCCTCTTTCTCCTCTCTTTCTTCTCCTCTTTCTCCTCTCTTTCTCCTCTCTTTCCTCTCTTTCTCCTCTCTTTCTCCTCTCTTTCTCCTCTTTCTCCTCTCTTTCTCCTCTTTAGTCTCTTGTACTCAGCAAAGAAAAGGGTTTTCCAAGTTAAAAACAGAAAATCAAGGAAATCTTTAGTCTTTAATTAGTATCAATTTAATTGTTTTCTATATAAGGACATCAATTGTTTGTGTGTATGTGTGAGAGAAAGAGAAATGGTAAGCATTATAAAGAATTTGAGAATATCGCAGATAATATTCTTTGAAAGGATTATTGTTCATGAACACTTTTCAAAAAGCTCAATGAATATACTGAAAGCAGTCAAGAAACAAATGTAAAAACTACGCTCTAATATATTTGAGTTTGACTCTATTTTTCTTGCATCATTTTCACTGGTCAAATTCTCTCAGATCTTTTTGATGGCACTTCAAAAACTATATATAGAATTTATTTTTCTGTCTGGTAATGTCCTAGGACATAGGCGGAATGTTTTCGCTATTGAAGTGAATCCAATTCGGATTGTTTTTTTTTTTTTTTGTTACTCTAAGCCACCTGTTTTAACCTGGATGGAATGGAACTTTTTTGTTGTAATAACTGGAATGGGATATCATAATTGGATATAAAAAAGAGAAGAAAAAGAATCAACGTTTGCCAATAATGGTAGGGAAGTTGGCTGAAAGAATTTTCAGCTAGTGATGAGACATAAGTTGTCAAAATTTAAATTCTGATGATACATCCTCTCGCACCTAGCATCTTTCACCTTCTCACCCCCAATCTGTTTGTGTTATACTTTGTTCTCACTCTGTTACTCCTCCCCCCATATTGACGAAAAATTAAAAAAAAAAATTGAGGTGGGGATATGAAAGACAAAGGGTCGGTGTATGCATAGGGAGTCATGGTGGGAGATGAATGCAGATTCTAGGGTCGGAGGCAAATTAAAAAAAAAAACAAAAAAAAACCTACCTCCTAGGAGAGAGCCACCCATCCAACATAATGTCCGTAAACAAAAAATAAATAAATAAATAGTCAGGGTGGCGGGGGTGGTAGGCTGTTTGATTGAAACGGAAAGGAATACATCCGGGCAATCCGCTGTTAAAGAACAAAGACATTGATTTTTATTTATTTTCCAAAAAAAAACAAAAAAAAAAAATAAAAAATAAAAAGTAATCTAGTTAAAATGGGAAGATGGATTTTTTTTTACGTATCCCGTCTTTGCAAACAATGATTCCGTTTTCTTTTCTTATTTCAAAGTTATCTCGACTTTCTTAGAATAATGCTTTTTTTTTTTTTTTTTTTTTATTTCTTTAAGTTTTGTTCTCTTTTACTTTTAAAACTAGATGCGATCTTTATTATTGCCAAATCGAAAAATAGGTAACTTCAGAGTTCAGATTGTTTTGTTTTTTTTTTTTCCTCTTTCGTTCGTCAAGAGATGTTTGGAACTGGATTAGCAATGAATTAGTCATTTAAAAGAACAGCTAGGGACTCTACGGCGTAAGGCTTTTAAGAGAAGAGATCACCCCCCCCCAAAAAAAATGAAAATAAAACTTTACTGCTCATAAAAGTTAAAAAGTTGGATGGAAAGGTACCAAAAAAACGTCTTTTTTTCTTTTAATATCTATGATTATTGATAATTTAAAAACATTTCGAAACATCAATAAATTGCATTTTATTAATTTTCATAGGATGACAAGCGCTTATGGTAATGAATTGTTTAACTTGCAGATCTCGCAGGTCATTGATAGTAATTTCGATAATCTATATCGTATTAATAGTAAAAGACATAAGGATTTAAGTAAAGATCGCTATTATTGGGATTAAAAAAAATAACGAAACTAATGTTTCGTGACTCATGCATGTTTTATTTTCAAGTTTGCTAGAATATTTTTTGCAGCTGCCTGTGTTTTTTCGAAATTCCATTTTTTTTTTTCTTTTTTTGTAAGAAAGAAAACTCGCTTCAGTTGAAATCTCTTTAAATAAATTGCCTGCGAATCGTCTTCCAAAGACGGCAATGTGTTTTATTCAAGATGACTAATATAGAAATATAGTTCTTTTATTCTATTTCAAACTTCAATCCCTCCAACTTTCCGCGGAGGGGGGGGGGTTTCCTTTTTCTCCCCCCCCCTTTTTTGTAAGTCAGGAATCATTTTTGTTTGTTTCGATCACAGATGCGATGATATAGCAATTTCTGTAGAGACCCTCCTCCTGTTCTCTCTCTCAAGTCCGATATATTTTCCGTTTATTTTAATTTTCTGCAATTAAAAAAAGAAAGAAAGAAAGAAAATGGGGAAATAAAATATCTTCATCACTAAAACTTAATTGAATTCTCATTTTTTAAAAGATACTTTTAAATTTGTAATTTTTAAATAAAAAAGACAATAATTGTGTTTATTTTTAAGATCTTAGTATTTTATTTAAATTGAATTTTTCGAATTCATTTGCAGTTTTTAAAGGATTTTTGACCTGGAGAGGGTCAGTGGTGAAGTCATCTTTTTTCCCTTTTTTTAAAACTTTGTCCTGCTTTAATTCAAAATCTTTTTCACAAAAAGATAAATATACCAAATCTACACGGATATATGAACTCATTTCTTGTGTTCTGTCGGCATTTTAAAAACAAATTCAATTTGCGTGTTAAAAAAAAACAATCGATATTTGGAACCTTCTTTTCTTAGTAATAGACCTTTTTAAAAATGGCAACTCCGATTCCTAGACTAGCCTAACACTACAGTTGTTTTTTTTAAAATTCTTCCAGTGTCTTTTTCTCTTTTTGTTTTTTTCTTAAATTTTGGTTTATCTTGTCATAAGGAATCAATAACATCTTGATCGTACATTTTAAAATACACACTTTTCGCCTGGAATCAGCCGATGTGTGACTTGTTGGTTACCTCCCTTACACCATTGATACATTGAAGCACTTGTTCGACTTTTTCACGTGCACTTTTCTTTTACTTTTTCTTTTGTTGTTTTTTTTTTTTTTATTACCTGTTCTGTTAAAATCTGTAATTTTATGAATTAAAATTAAATCTCGGTTTACTTGGGCGCTTCAAAGAGCAATGCAATAGTTGTAATAACTTTTAAATAGGCTTCTTTTGAAAACCTCCAAGCCAAAAACGTCAAACCAAACGTTTACTTTTTTTTAGCGGTAATCTTTTCATTATTTTGTATTTTCAGCGCCCGAAACGTTCTTGTCATAGCAAATTCTGAATACCTTTTAAAAAAATAATAATAATAAATAGACCTTTTAAAATTACATTTCTTCTTTGGAAGACCAAAGGAAAATATGTGATTTTCTTTTTTTTTTTATTACGAAAATTTAGTACTTATAATAATAATAAAAAAAAAAAAAAAAAAATATTTCGTACGCTGTTTTCTATTTCGTTTGAATTCTGATACCAGTCCTTTTCATATTGAAAGGTGACAGGATCGACTTTCTTTATTAAATAGTCATTTCCGCTTTAAAATTCTTATTCGTTGCAGAAATTGATTTATGCTTTATTTATGAAAACACAAGATGTCAGCTCAGAATATGAGGTTAGCTAAAAGAATGATACAAATTTTAAGTCTTATTGGCCACAGAAGTTTTATTTTTTTTGTTTTGTTTTTTTTGTTCATTAAAAAATAGGTGCTTGCAATATGAAGCTAAGTAAAATTTACAAATCCTTATGATCCATCATTATTTATGAGAAAATATCTGGTCATAATATGAAGGTAGGTAAAAAAAAATAAGTAGAGAGGTAATTGGATATGCTAAAATGAAAATGGAAGATATATATTTATATATATATATATATATATATATATATATATATATATATATATAATTTTGAAAAGCGGACTTTTTTAATATCATTTGTGCTTTTGCAATGTTTTTCACTTGTCACCTTGCTCACTTTTTTTTTTTTATTCCTCCAACCTTATATTATCTGATGTCTTGGGCTAACATATTAAAAATTCTCAAGTTGCTTTATCCAATAAAATACATTTTTGTACTTCACTTCAGTGATACACACTATTGCAACTTCTTTTACGACATTATACGGGTCTTTTCCTAAGAAACACATAAATGAATTTAATAATTAATACAAAAGCTGTTTTTAAGATACCTGTTTATCACCTGTATATCAAATGTTAAGCAAACAATACTGTATTAAAAGCACTTTTTTCCCCTTGACACTATTAATTTAATTATCTTCACTCCTCTGACTTACAGCCACATCACGTTCCCATACGATCACTGAAGTTGAGCAATGTTAAGCCTGGTCAGTACCTAGATGGGTGACCACTTGGGAATACCAGGTGCTGTAAGCTTGGATGTGCGGGTGGTGTAATTAATAACGGCTCTGAATTATTAATCAGATCTGAGTTCCAATTCTGTTAAGTTTAATATATTCATTTACATGCAAATACCATTTATGAGTTAATTAGTAAGACTTGTATGACCAAACCATTATTATTTCCAAAAATATAATAAAATTGCACAAAAATTATTTAGATTTTGGCATTAAATAACCCATAGGCATTGATATGCATGTCAGTTCCTTGAAAAATTATTTAATTTATTTAGATAGATAGATAGATATATATATATAGATATACATATTGGGTTGGTGCATAATTATCAGTCGTTTTTATAGGTGAGTTATTTGTTAATAAAAATGGTTGTTTTGTTTATTTTTTAATAAAATATTATTTTAATTTCAAGGTTGTAAAAATGTGTCAATAATCATACACACTGGAATAACCATTTAAAAATGTTATTGTTGTTATGCTTCTTTTTTCATAATAAATATTTAAAAAGTGCCTGATAATTATGCCCCGACCCTATATATATATATATAAAATTTTTGAAATGTGTTATTGATAACAGATACAAACTTTTGGAGCGTGCAGTCGCAACGCTAAGGTTGAATTTTTTTGAAAATTTAAGAGAGTGCCTTTTTTACTAATATGGCAATTTGAGAATTTTTTTGTTGTAGGAGTTTATCAATCAATGTGGCATGAACTAAATAGTTCAATAAATAGAGTAATGTCTCAGTTGTTATCCCGAAAATTTGCACGTCAGATCAGTTCTTTTAAATCAAATATGTGTGGCAGTTCAATTTATATTACAATGAATCATTCATACAAAAAGTAGAATAGTAAATTTAATGATATAAAATGGCGAAATCTCTTTGCTAACAACATTGTAATATATATATATATATATATATATATATATATATATATTGTATTTTAAAGCCTTCTTTGTGGGTCAAGAACTTTCAGCACCTCCTTGTATTAGTTTGTAGATATATATTTGCATAGGCACCAATGTACATAAGTATATTAGTGTACATAAAAATTCCTTAGAGTTTCCTGACAGCTTCAAAATTAACATTTTGCAATGACAACGTCAAGCAAAACACTTCTGCAAGATTTTGTTGCCTGCAGTAGTTTACTCAATTAGAAAAGATGGAAAGAAAACTGAAAAAGACTCCTTCTAGGCCCAGTGCTAATTACATCTGTAAGTTACCTTTGAATGTGGTTCTATCTTTTGTAAGTGCTGCATATGTCATCTGAAAGGGCTGCTGAGACTTTTACACAACAATGAAGATGCCGAGGAAAAAAAAAAAATAAATAAATAAAATTAGTAATAGTTAAAAACTTCTGTTGTGAAGAGAGGGGTTGTTAAAGGAATGCTTTTGAGCCAAATTAGATCTGGTAGGTACCAGGGGACAAAATGTCTTCTAAAATGAAGTTTTTCACATTTACTTGACTTTTCTAAGCGAGGTTTTTTTTTTTTTTTTTTTTTTTTTAAATCTAAAAGACAACATAAAGAGGAAGAGGTCTGCATTTCATGTCATTTCCAGTGCCAAAGTTCCTTAACGCAATTTTTATTCCTCTCTCTATCTCTCTCATCATAGAACAGCATGTAATTAAAATATTTTCACCTGATCATCATTTGATGAACCTGCTACCATTTTTAGTTAAGTCTGTTTTCCTGGTAGACTGGTACACTTTGAATTAATTTTTTTTCTGCCCATCATTGATTCTGGTTAACTTTGACCAAATTGAATTAAGATAGTACTTAAATATCTTTCACTTTTTGTTTCTACCACAGGGGCTAAGAGAAAAAAAAAATTACTTTAGCTTCTGGAGATTCTGAAACCTCTGAAAAATATCTAATCTTCTGAATTTGCAAAAAAAATAATACAATTACATTTTTTTTTTTTTTTCCTTTTTCGCAATTACTATAGAAAGATTAAAAATCTCGTCTACTTTTTTTAATTCTATTTTATGGATAGATATTTTTAAGTCAATGTCACAGTTCATATAGGATTTTTTTTTTTTTTGTCCTGAAATGATTTGACGGGCTATATATTAACATTGTTCAAGAATTATTGATTGTTATAAAAATACTTTCCCTTGATCTGCCTTCTAATGAAATACTTCTGAAAACATCCATTTCATAAGGTGGAATCTTAACAATAGAAATATTTTTTTATTTTTTTAAGTGATATCAGGGTTGGGGTAACCCTATCAAATCGTGAAAAGCGAGCTATCCTGAACAGCCACTTTTCTAGATCCTTTCGTATTAACGTAGATGTCCCCCATGGCTCCAGCCTTGGGCCTACTCTATTTTTTTAATTTTCATTAAGGAACTTCCTGATGACATTAGCTCTAAACTTGGAATCTATACTGACAACACAATTTACTCCTGCCTCAATATCAGTCTGACAAGTTCAAAATTGTAGCCAATGTCCTAAATGATCAAGTTCATAGTTGCAAAAGGTGGCTTGTTAATTTTAATGCCTCTAAAACTAAACTTCTCTCTGTTAATCATCTAAGAGACCTCTTGCTGCCTTTCATAAGCATGGCTGATGCTAACCTCCAAGAAAATGACTTGTTACGCCTTCATGGGTTCACGTTCTCTGCTGATATGAAGTGAAAAGATGATATTGAATCCATTGCTAGGTCAGCTGCTAAGAAACTTTGTTCACTATGTCGGGTGTGACAGTTTTTCTCTCCAGAATCTATCTTACATATCTATAAGTCTACCATTCATCCATGCTTAGAATATTACTGCCACATATGGTCCAGTGCCCTTGCTATTTACCTTGGGTTCCTTGATAAGATCCAAAGAAGAATCTGCAATATTATTGGCCCTGATCTGGTGGCTCGGCTCCAGTCACTTTCTCAACATTGTAAGGTTGCCTCTCTGTCTTTTCTATAAATATTTTCATGGCAATTGTTCAGATGAGCTCTTCACTATGGTACCTAGAGTTTTTGAATTTAAGAGCAGTACTAGACTGGTGTCGAGAATTCATCAATTTGCAGTTGAGCTGGCGAGATGAAACCGTCAGTTCTATGCTAAGAGTTTCTTCTCTCACACTTCTCGCATGTGGAATACCCTTCCAACTTCATGCATCCAGCCAACTTTAATCTGTAAAAATTTAAATGCAATGTCAATCGCTATCTACTGTCCACCTGATTACTCTCTTCTTTTTCTGCTTATCATTAATGTTTCTGTTCCTAATTCTTCCATACCCAGTCAACCCTTGCGTCTTAGTGGCTTTACTGCCTTGCTTGAGGTGATTCTGACAAAAAAAAAAATCCATTGAGAATTTCTTCATACATATTTGTATATGAGCAAAAATATCTTTGAATGGCCATATTTTAAAAAAAAAATTGAATTTGTCTTGTATTTTATTTTAATTTTAAATTTAGTATATTTTAAATTTAGTACATTTTAAATTTAGTATATTTCGGTAACAATTGCTCTTTTAAACATTTATTGTTAAAAACAATAAACATTTTTTTCATTGATTTTTTTTTTTTTTTTTTTTTTTTTTTTTTTATAATGCCAAAATATCTTCTTGTGTCTTTTTTTCCATAAGATTATATGAAAGTGTGATTTTCAATCAAAGGAAATATTTTAAACAAAAAAATCAAGTAACTTCAAATTTTGGTTTTGAGAAGATGAAAATGGAGGAAAATAGTTATGGAGGTTCAGGTATAATACCTGATGACGATGATTGGTGGATGTTTTTGTGCTAGTAATACATGTTGTATGGACAGTTGAAATTCGTTAAACCTGCATGTATCCAGTTGCTGTTGGGTACCACAAGATGTTCTTTAGATGTTTAAGCTAAAAGCAGGTGGACAGAAAAAAATGTTGGTAATCTTGGCAGAAAGTTCTTGAAAACTCATTCACCCCTGAAATTTTTTCCTTCCTCCTCATTTGCCAAAGAGTAGAATCTTCAAACAATCAGTTATTGATGACACGTGTGAGAGAAATTTTACACACACATATACATGCAGAGAAATAGGGCTAAGGTTTCAGGAATTTTGTGTTTCCCTCTCAATATGCGTATACGCAGGCACACACTGCCATTTAAGTATATGCTTGATTGCCTTTTAAATTCATTAACTTGAAGATGAATTCCTGTGTTTTGAGTCCGTGCAGGTGAACTGTTCGCAATCAGAAGAATCACAATTTTGTTATGTACGAACTGCTTGATACTAATTTCAGTCTCAGATATGCGACCAGCTGCCATTCACTTTGCTCTGGCTCAAAAGTTTGAAAACAACCAATCAAATTCTAGCTATTTCTGTTTCTCTCAATTTAAGAAAATTCTTTTCCATTTAATTTTGGATCCCTCCAAAGCTTATTTAAAAAGAAAAAAAGATGGGAAATGTTTTCTAGATCCTTTTTTTTTTTTAATCCCCCCCCTCAATTTTTATTTCTTTTTTTTTTTTGTAACAGTTTTATTTTATTTTATGAATTTTAAATATTTGCTACACCCAACTTTTAAGAATTTTATGTATTTAATTTTTTTTTATTTTTTATGTATTAGTCTCCCTCATTGAAGTCCATTCCCTTCCCCCCCCTATCTCCATCGCCTTTGCCAGAGACTCCTGCAACTCAAGGGTTACTTTGACAACCAATTACTGCACTTAGGATTATTCTAAGATCATGTGACTGCAATAGTATCGAATTAATTGCCAATTTTAGCCATTTCAATAAAGTTTCTCTCTTGCTTCCTTCTCGAATCTTCTCTCTCATCTTTTCTCTACGATATCACCCCTAACCACACCCTACTTTTTTTTTCTTTAATTCTTTTTTTTTTTTTTTTTGTAATATATTTATTTTAATTCTGGGAGCCTGGATAAGCTAATGATAATTTTTCTTTCTTTCAAAGCTGCTTTTTAAAATGCAGCCATATTTATTAACTTATAGATGACCAAATATATTCAAAAGATTGATTGGAGACACTTAAGAAAATTTTTAAAAATATTTTACTATGTTTTGAAAGGGACGAATATTAATAATTGTCCTTTTAATTTTGTCTTTCTTAGTTTTACTTACCTTTGATCTGGCGGACATATTTATATTTTGCAATTAAATTATTCTGATAATTTTTTTTTTTTTTTTTTTTGTCAGAAACTGAAAAGTTATTTGGTTCAATCAAAATTACCCTGTTACTATTTTTAGTTATAATTCTCCCCCCCCCCCTCTCTCTCTCTCTCATATATCATGGTGTTTTACTGCTCCCTCCCTCTCTTTTGTGAAGTTTTACTCCTACCCCTGCCTTTGAAGAATCTTAAGTTGATGTTAAAACCTGCTACAAATGTTTATTTATTATG
Organism: Acanthosepion pharaonis; assembly: GCA_903632075.3. Classification (NCBI taxonomy): domain Eukaryota; kingdom Metazoa; phylum Mollusca; class Cephalopoda; order Sepiida; family Sepiidae; genus Acanthosepion; species Acanthosepion pharaonis. Next base: position 1,115,389 of record CAHIKZ030003794.1, read on the forward strand.
TCATGTCTTTAATTTGTATTTAGATAGATTGTATTTATTTTCAATTTTTCACGTATATTTTATATGATCCATTATTGTACATAATTAAGTTGTAATAAAATTTGTATTTTATATGAAAACTGAGATGTAGTAGCGTGGAGAGGGGCCCCGTAACATGGATTCAAGAGTGGGGGGGTCACATGAGACCCTTGCCTTGGCACTGTTAATGAGATTGTTCAGTGTGAGTAATGAGAAAGTCTCAAAGAAAATGGAAACAAAAAGGACACTTTATACTGAAAATCAGAAAGTGACAATTGAAATCTTAAGGACACAGAGAGATCCACAGAGTTTCAAGGACAAAGAATAATCAATATTTACATTATCTACATGGAACAATAGCTGTGAGGATTGAAACGTTGGTTAGTGAATTTTGTAGTAAAACAATCCTAAGTTCAGTCCCTGGTCTGACTTAGTGGAAACCTGACAAGCAATAACTGAGCAGTAATAAAAAGACAAGATATCTGTGGACATAGATATTGAAATGAGAACAATCTATCCCCATAGATTGAATAAATTGTTCAATTTGAAATTCCTTGCAGTTGACAGATACCTGAAGAAGGCTTAGAAGGCATCAGTTGAAACATTGTGATAACAATAACAAAGATGAAGTCATTAGTATGATTGTTAATACTATTGAAAATTCCACTCGACTTGAAGAGTAAATCAAAAACCGGTCCAGCACAGTAAGTGTTGTGAAACACTGCCTAGTCTTGCGACCCAAATTTCAGTCAGGGATAATTTAATAAAGAGTGAAAAGTGTCCACAGAATGACTCTGTTCCCATAATGTCCCTCTCACAAAAAAAAAAAATATGAGAAGGGAGGGAATGCAGGCCAAGGTGCCAGACCTGTGCATCCCACCCATTTTGGTAAAAAGATTACAAAAACCAGCACTCAGAGAGGGCTTTGCTTTTCAAAACAAGCCATGCCAAACAATCCATCTCCCATGTCTGACCATAACCAAACATACACAGGTAATTTTATTTATTTTCCCACTATACTGAGGTTACAAGATTAGATATATTTTTAATTTTTTAACAAATTTAGAGGAACTGAAAATAAAACAATTTTTTTAAATTCTTTCTATATTGTGTTATTTTTGGTAAATTTTATTGCCGTCTTTGCAGTAAATCAGTAAGTTCCTTTTTAAACCAAGTCCATTGTTGCCGTAACCAAAATTCAAGCATTTTGTGAAATATCATTAATTATCATTACAGATTCTCCTTGATTTTTCCTTGCAAAATTTCTACCGACCAGTTTTATTAATTCTGTCTTTCTAGATCCACTATTTCCATTTACTGACCCAAAGTTTTTTGCAATTCCTTTTGCGCATTCATATGAAGTTTTACTTTCTTTTTCTTTTTTTTTTTTTTCTTTGACAAAACTCTTAATGTATTAAGAATCAAAGTGAATGAAGAAAAAATGGTCACTTAATATCAGCAGGATTTTCAGATTCTTATGGAGCCACTTTCATCAAATTTGTTTGTTTGGTCATGCCTAACAAATGGCCTGTTGGCTCACCATTGCACAAAGCCTGCACAAGCAATGGGGAAGGGTTTAGAGACCAGATCGATGGCTTGGACAATTTTTTTGAAAAACCACTTGATAAGGAAGCACCATTTCACTTTTTCATACATATACACACTTTTTTTTTTTTTTTTTCTTTAAGTCATACATTTTATCTTCAGCTAAACACATTCTAATATTTGCCATGATCAATCAGTCTGTATGGGGCTTAATTTTTTCCTTCTTTTAATTGAAATACCTTCCAAATTTTCTTTTCTCTCCATTTTGTTTCCGAGTTATTTTTTTTATTTTTTGCTTTTTTTTTTTTTTTTTTTCCTTGTACATATCTCATTTGTTTTCATGACTTAAGTGAGTCGTACATGTTCTGTTATGTATATGATGCCCGAATTCGAAGTACACACTTGGGGCTGTGGGTGGAACGGACAAGTTTCAGGTTGTATTGAGTTTGTATGGTAGGTGATATGATAAACATTTTGTCCATTCTATGCAAGAGGGGGCAGGGACAATATTTACCCCCACCATGCTCCATCTTTCTGATGTATCCATGTTTCATGCATATTGGAATGGCTACTATTGCTGTTGGCGTTGTCAGATAAGAGCTGAACGAGAGTTGCCTCACAAAGATGAAAAAGGGGAGAGGAAGCTTGAAGTTTTGGATTTTTTTTTTTTTTTTTTCCCCACAATTTCTGGTTTTATTCTTTAAAAAATATACATCACAAAAAATGTGAAACATGATGATGATAATAATAAAAACAATTATTGCAACAATATTGCTAAAAATAATGGACAAGTTTTGTGCTTTCAAATCGCATAGAGACAAAACAAAATCATGGATTATTCAATCCGTTGAGTCTGAGAACCCAAACTGTCACCCTTCCTCAAATAAACAATGAAACGTTTGGACATACATGAAAGAAGATTTTTTCTGTACTTTTTTTTTTTTTATTTCATTTATTCCAGTATTTATTTCAATCACCCTTCCCCAATGATTTTTTTTTTTCTGCTTCCATTCTGTTTCTCTAAATATTATTTTTTTAGTAGTTATAGGTTAAGACGATGTTGTCAGAAAATATATAGTCATTTTGGCTGACTAGTAACCATAGTGAATTCTCAGCTTATCCAGTTTTTTAATGAAATTGTTCCAGGAGGAATAGACCACTGGCAAAGGGTCCATGTATACAAGGCCTTCCTTGCATTTCTTCGATAAATAATTTTTGTGTAACAAAAACAACTAATTACTGATAATTTTTACTAACCTCATTCATAATTTTTAAAAATCTCCCATTTCTTTTTGATAAATTGAACAAGTGATATTAATAAAGTAGCATAAGCAGAGATCCCCCACCAGCCTACTTTTATATACCACACCCACACCAGTTCTCTGTACGGAGTACATATGGCATAACTGAGTAAAAGAAAATAATAGGAAAAAAATCTTACTATAATTCTGCTTGTCTCTTCCTTAGTTAGCACGGACATTACACCTTGCCAATACATCATAAATAATGGACCATTCCATTTTGATTGTGTGGAAAGATGGAAAAGACATATCAGAGATGCTACTTGGCTTTAGTGAGAAAATGAAGAAAGAAGGGAAGATAGAGGAGGTGATAATGCTCTCATGTGTTTAATGTCTGCTTCTGTGAAATAGAAAACTTGTCAATTTTAAATCTTTTCATCTGTATTTCCTTCTTTAAATAATGACAAGCATTCATATTTATGATTGTTATTGCAATATTAATTTCAAATATATAACGATGCGATAGGGAAAATTTCTACAGATATTTTAGTGTCGTAGTACATGCCATGAGCTTATGAAAATCCATCAGAAAATTCAAATAGAAAAGCAGTGAAATTTTTGTGGGTATTTCTATTGAATTTTAACATTTGAATTCCACATGAAAAAAAATTGAGCTTTTGGGTTTTACAATTGTATGCAAGTCTTGGAACTCATACGTTTTTTTTTTTTCTTTTCTACCAGAAATGAAATAAAATTTTTAATTACTTTAATACAACAGATTTTACAAATATGAAAATGTACAGTCTGTTTTGTGTATCGGTTTACAAGATTTTCTCAAAGGTTGAGACTCTGATTCCTGTTTATCGCGTTTATAAACGTATAAACTTTCTCCTCCACAAAAGCTTTTAAAACGTACACAGGTCAATGTCAAGTCAATATCCATTTGTTACTGTGTCTCATAACGCAAACAGGCCGACCAAAAAAATGAGCTGAGATTATTTGCCCAAAGCAATGATTCTTCCTCAAAAGATTAGTCCTGATAAAACCACCTATTAATTTGTTGTTGTTGTCTTTTTTTTTTAAATTTATTAGTGCTTGAATAGTGAGATAGTAAGGTTTGTTTTAAAAACTACACATCCTCTTTTAAGATTTCTATCAAGTAGTTTCCTTTTAACTTTTTTCCTTATTTCTCAGATATTATAAAAGAAAATTGAGTCCCACATAAAGTTATCAAGAAAAGAAACTAATTTTTCCTTAGCCAATTTTTTATACGCAAATTGTTCTTTTCTTTTTCTCTGTTCCATTTTCCTCCAATGAAAACTACGCAGTTCAAAACTGTAGCTGATTGGTCATTAAATTCAGCAGTTTCTTTGTCACTGAAATATTTGCTCAAAATATTTGATTTGCCTTTGATCAAATTTGAAGTTTGAAATAGCGCTTCAAAGCAAAGACTATAAAAATTCCATCTATGGTCTTTCTCTCAAATGTAGAGCTTTCACTGTCATATCCATTTCTAAGTGTTCTCAACAGTCCTGCTTGTTTCCAGCTCATGAAACAATTTGGCAATTTTTGCTCAGAAAATACAAGAAACCAGAAAATTGATTGAAGCCTAAATGCTTTTTTTTCAAGATGCATATAATAAGAATTTTTGATGATGGCTGTTGGCAAGAATTAGGTATTTATTTGCTTGAAACAATGGGTTGAGGAGAAACATTGAAATCTTAGGTTTACAAAAAATCTGGACAATATTACCGCTCATGGGTCGGACTGGATTATTTTGAATGGATTATAATTTAAAACAATGAAAAAACAACCCTTCGTTTTCTTAACTTGATTCTGATTATGGAGGCTTTATTCTCTACTGCAAATCTATTTTCTTTAGATTTCGTAAAAAGAAAATAACTGATTGTAAAGTAATTAACTTGAATTTTGCTTTGTTAAATATTTATTCTGATTGTCTTTAGACTTAACAATTTGTTTATTTTTTTGAGAATTCGTGATCCCACGATTAAGGGTTGGAGGAGAGAGAGCGAGGACATATATATACATTTAGAAAAATGGATTTGTATATGCTTCAAAAAAAATAGATTTGCATATACTTAGGAAAAATGGTTTTTATTCTTGTTAGGATTATGGATGGAATTCAACAAAATGATTAAATAAGGAACAAGTAGGAAAAAGCTTTATAAATTTGACATGTTTTGTACTTATTTTAGATTCATTAAAATTTTTGGAAAACTTGTTATACTTAGGGAAGAAATGGGTTTGCATAGGGAAAAAAGTAAAGAATTTTGTTTTCAGGTTTGTTTCTTTCATGACACCTCATCCACAATTATTTAATCTGTTTGAAATTATCTGCAGACAAAAATTCCCTCCTTTATCTCCCCAAAAAAAAAAAAACATGATTTTAAAAAAAAAAATATTTGGATAAATTGCAAGATGGTAGTGAGACCCCTTCTCCTTTGCATGAGATTAGGATGTAAAATAGTGTCAACCATTTTTGTTTTGTTCTTATAGAACATTTTGTAAGATATTCCTTTTGTCTACAATCATGAATTTGGTGACAATAATTGTGGGTTCAATCTCTGAGCCAGGTTGTACAAACTTAGACTCTGTTGAAAACAGTACGAGCAGTAACTGAGCAGTTCTTAATAAGAACACGATGAGATATTTGTAGACATGGGCAGCAGAATAAGATTTATCCAACACTGAAGATTATAAAAAGACTAAAGTTTATCTGAATTAGCAGAACCCCTGCCCCCACCTGAGAATGATGGACAAAACAATGGCTGAAAATGTTGTGATAATAACAAAGATAAGGATATTTGTTCCTAATGTAAATAACTTTTTTGTCATCCCAGAAATTCAGACAGAAATATTTGAATTTTTAAGTGATTTTGTTTTTATTGTACTGCACAATCTTCTGTTTTCTTTTTTCTTCATTTATTTTATTTTTTTTTTTTTCAGTTTTTCTCATTTTCTTTTTCTCATTTTCTTTTTCTTTTTTCAATTTTCTCTTTCTTTTTTTTCAATTTTCTCTTTCTTTTTTTCAATTTTCTCTTTCTTTTTTTCAATTTTCTCTTTCTTTTTTTCAATTTTCTCTTTCTTTTTTTCAATTTTCTCTTTCTTTTTTTCAATTTTCTCTTTCTTTTTTTCAATTTTCTCTTTCTTTTTTTCAATTTTCTCTTTCTTTTTTTTCAATTTTCTCTTTCTTTTTTTTCAATTTTCTCTTTCTTTTTTTCAATTTTCTTTTTTTTTTCAATTTTCTCTTTTTTTTTCAATTTTCTTTTTTTTTTTCAATTTTTTTTTCTTTTTTCAATTTTCTCTTTCTTTTTTTCAATTTTTTTTTTTTTTTTTCAATTTTTCTTTTTTTTTCAATTTTCTTTCTTTTTTTTCAATTTTCTTTTTTTTTTTCTTTTTTCTTTCTTTTTTTCAATTTTCTCTTTTTTTTTTTCAATTTTCTTTTCTTTTTTTCAATTTTTCTTTTTTTTTCAATTTTCTTTTTTTTTTCAATTTTTCTTTTTTTCAATTTTCTCTTTTTTTTTTCAATTTTTCTTTTTTTTTCAATTTTCTTTTTTTTTTCAATTTTTTTTTTTTTTTTCTTTCTTTTTTTTCAATTTTTCTTTCTTTTTCAATTTCTTTTTTTTTTTTCAATTTTTTCTTTTTTTTTTCAATTTTTTTTTTTTTTTTCAATTTTTTTTTTTTTTTAATTTTCTTTTTTTTTTTTTTTCTTTTTTTTTTTTTTTTTTTTCTTTTTTTTTTCAATTTTTTTCTTTTTTTCAATTTTCTCTTTCTTTTTTTCAATTTTTTTCTTTTTTTTTTCAATTTTCTCTTTCTTTTTTTCAATTTTCTCTTTCTTTTTTTTCAATTTTCTCTTTTTTTTTCAATTTTTCTTTTTTATCCTGATAGTGTTTTAAATCTTTTCACCTGTTGTTTACATTATTCACTCTTGGAATTATTTATTCTCACAAATATTTTGGCCATTGTGCCCTCTGACCTTCATCAGGTGATTGCCAATTTCAAACTGAACCCTTTATTTAATCTACAGGAATAGATTGTTCTTCTTCTACTGCCCATGCCTAAGGATATTTCATCTTGTTCATTTAATACCATAACAAATTATACAGCACTTATTTCGATTAACCATGTTACTGAGAATGATTACTTCACTACTTATATAAATGGTAATTACTTGGTAATAATATGTGACTGATGGCTATAAACAGGCATTGTTGATTATGGGTAATTTGTTTAAATAATGCCCCTGATTATTATTTATGTCACATGGCAATAATTATAAATATCATGATACCCTAAAATAAGTAACCAAGTAATCGTTTTAAGTTCTCTGAATACTGATGTCTTTTAGTGCTGTTCTGTTTGCTTGTCTCATTTCCACAAAATCCAAGTATACGCTACTTAACCCAAGGAAGGGACTAGCAATTAGTATGCTACTAATTTTCTACTCAATCCACTCAGTTTTTGCCCTGTGTGAAGAACTTGGAGCTTTAAACATACTGTTTAATTTTGGTTGCCACCTTTCGTTTTTGATAATTTATTTTGTATTAATGTACTTTGTTCGCCTTCATTCTTTTTTTTATATTCATGTACTTTGTTTTTTGTTTGTACTTTGATACATTCAATGTTTTTTTTTTCTGTTTATAGAAACCTGCTTGTTTTTGTCGATGCTTTTTATTTTCACTTGACGTCTTTCAATGTCACCTTTTAATTTGCAACTTGCTCACTTTTTTTCTCATCATCAAAACTTTTTTTTAAAAAGAAAAAAAAGAAAAGAAAGTCTGCTGTTGCCGCTATCAGCATATTCCTTTGTTTAAAGTCTTGTTCTTCGATTTCAAATCCATAAATGACTGACCGTCCCCCACCTGTCTATTAACTCTTAGGAATTCCATTCTGCGGATTTAAAAAAATTTACTCAGAGCTGCTGAAATGAAATCATAACTTTGTTTTTTTTTTTGTTTTTTCGTTTTTTCTTGTTAGCAAAATATTTTAATGGATCTCTTTTTTTTTTCTTTTAATGATAAACTTGCTTAATAAAATGCATTTGAAATTTAAGAAGTCATGTTTTTTGGCAAACCATATTTTTTTTTTTTAAGTGAAATGTTAATCCGTATCTGAAGCTAAAAATTACATTTGTAATATTTCCATATATATATATATATATATATATATATATATATATATATATATATATATATATGATTGGATGATAAAAATATTAGATATTTTTTATTTTGTTGATATGTGGCAGCATAATAAAATTTCCTCAAAGATGAAGAAGAGACTCAAGGCGAAATGTGGTTCTACAGAAGGATGCTAAGGATATCATGGACTGAGCATGTAAGCAACGATGAGGTCTTGGAGAGGATGCAAACAAGGAGGAAGCTTATAGTTAACATCAGGAAGAGGCAGCTGAAGTTTCTGGGACATATAACGAGGAAGGAGTGCCTGGAGAATCTAATACTCATAGGTCAAATAGAGGGGAAAGAGAGACAAGGGAAAACAATGCATGACATACCTAGTGGGCTTAAGCAAGTGGAAAAAAGAACATGGTCTGGGGGAAGTGGCAGAGTGACGGAACTTGTTGAGAGCTGCAAGGGATAGAAGGTGTGGAGAGCCATGATCACTTACATCCTGAAAGGACACGGCATATATATATATATATATATATATATATATATATATATATATAATATATATATATGGGCAGGTGGATGAGTGGTTAGACCATTAGTTCTGACCATGAGACTCGGATTTTAGAGTGGTGACTTCTTGATAATACTGGCCTGTGGTGACAATCCCAGCATGCAGCACTCTAGGGAAGTGCCTGAAAACTATACCATAGTCTGATCCAAGTCTTGTAAGTGAAACTGGGTAGAAGAAACTGTTCGGAACTGGCTAGTGATTGTGCTAGTACAAAGTCACAAATAATTGTGACTAAAGGTTCTGGTCTTGTTCATGTATATATCATACCGTATTTTGTACCCTCTTAGAAACTGCACCGAGCACCAGTTCAGAATAGTTACAGTATACACTACAGAGTGTTGTAGAAACCCAGATATACCTTAGCAGGTGTCTGTGATAAGGATTAGCTAGCTGCCCTATTAGACTTTATAACCTTTTAAGACTGAAGAAGATCCCTATACACACTTGATAGAAAGGTATGATGTTTTGAAAAGAGAAACAATTGAGTTGATTAAACTGGCATTGCTTTTTGGTTGTGTTTGGATGTTTAAGTTTTACTTTGTTGGAATTATCATCTGATAATGAGAGGAAAACAGACTGATCAAAATGCCAAATGATTGATGGGAACTGTTGCACATATTTTTCTAATAAGATTTCTCAAATATCCAGACCGGTAGATGGAAATAAACAAATAAATATACAGTTTAATAAATAAAAAAAAAAAAATCGGAGCATCTACTCTAATATGGGTATCCATGAAAAAAAAAATGTTTAAGCAATAAATTAAAATAAATATATTATTTTAAACATTATTATTAGCAGATAATCATATTTGTGTAGGTGCTCCATTTATATATTAAACAGTATATTTATTTATTATCAGCTACCAGCCTGAAATTTTGATAAATCTTAACACTCTTTGTCAGGAATCGAACTTGCATCTCTCAGGGTAGAGAGACATACTGTTTAGCTCAGGGTGTGTGTGTTATATATATATAAAAATGAGGGTGTCCAAACTTGCTTAATGTAAGAATCGCATATAATGAAGTTCAGAGCTGCAAGACATGAACAACAAAATTGACACATGCGGCTTTCCTACATACACATTAATATTAAACTTAGATTTTATTCCAATGGGATCTCAGTTCATACTTAGTAAATAATTATAAAGCTTCAGATTTTACTGATTTACCTTTTGTATTAACTGTGTTGACAAAAAAAAAAAAAAGTGGGGGGAACTCAGCCTATATATTACCATGAGCCGCATATTAAAGTTATATATATATATATATATACACACACACATACATATATATATATATATATATATATACACACACACACACACACACACATATATATATATATATATATGCTTGTAACTTCTTGCATGCAGAACTCCCTTCCGGCTCCATGATTTTCCAGCCAACTTTAATCTTCAAAAAATTAAATCTGATTACTTTTTCCTCTTCCCACTCATTATTAATGTTTCTAATTCTTACACACCCTGCAACAACCCACACCACCCAACCCCACTTGTGTCTTAGTGGCTTTACTGCATTGCATGGAGTGATAGTGATACTGACTAAAGAATAAAAAAAAAAAAAAAAAATTTTATATATATATATATATATATATAAAGAAAAAGGCTTCAACACTAATATTCCATGGTCATAATTTATTCCATTGGAATCGTAAATACGATCCAATTCATCAGACCTACAAATTGAAATATTAGTGTTTAAGCCTTTTTATTATATCCTTACTCTGTCCTGGACATTGAGTTCTACCTGGATTCTATCCGCTTGGATTTTTTTTTTATTCAAAAAATATATATATATGTATGTATGTGTATGCATGTATGTATATATATTTATATATTTTGTATATGTATGTGTATATTTACCACTAATATTATATATATATATATATATATATATATATATATATATATATATCTTGGGCTAACATATTAAAAATTTTCAAGTTGCTTTATACGATAAAATACATTTTTGTACTTCACTTCATAATGAGTGGGAAGAGGAAAAAGTAATCAGATTTAATTTTTTGTAGATTAAAGTTGGCTGGAAAAGCATGGAGCTAAAAGGGAGTTCTGTATGTGAAGTTTTATATATATATATATATATATATATATATATATATATATATATATATATATATATATATATATATGAATTTTTTTTTTTTTAAAGATGTAAAAATGCATGCAAACTTTGGGCTATGAAAAAGGATCTTGATAATTTTATTAGTAATTTTTTTAATGTGTAAAACAGTAAATATTTTTCTTGTTCTAAAGGTTTTAAGAGCTCTTAAAAAATAAAAATAAATAAATTTATCATCTAGCAACATTTTAAACTCTTAAAATTATACACAGTAGCCTCCCCTTTCAAAAAATTAATTTTAAGTCATTACGTTAAACAATGCCATTTCAGATGGATTTTTGGGATATTACGTAAATACTTTTTTTTTTTTTGCATTTGATTTCATTCTTTCTTCTTTTTCTTTCTTTTTTCTGTCTTTTTTTTTAGTTAGGTAGATGCTTTGGAAGAAGGGTAAAATACAGCTGCATGGTAGCAGCTACAAAAAAAATCCAATAATTAAAATAAACAGTTGAAATAATGTAGACTTTTTATCTGGTAAATTGTTCAACATTTTTAATTTCCATTTTAACATTTACAAACAAAAGACAAATGAAATCTACCAATTCTATTTCTCTGTTTATTTTTATTTCTCTATTTTATTTTCGTCCGAATTACCTGAAATTTTTCTTTCTCTACTCCTTATTTCTTTCCATCACTGGTACTACCCAATTTCATTTCTTGAAGGAAAAATTCTATTGTTGAGTCGCTATGACAACCTTGAAGACATACATGTATACACTTTGCATTTCTGAATGTGCCAGTGTCTCTGGCTTTGCCAAAAACTACTACTACCTTTCGCAGCATTTACAGTCTCCAGTGAACTAGCAGGTTCTCAAATTGGATATTGATTTTTTTTCTTTAAAATAAAAAAAAAAATGGTTTGTAGAAGCAGAAGGGAGTAGGAAAATGCTTAAGGATTTCTTTCTTTTTTTAAAATATTATAAGCATGCATTTGTATTATTTTTGTTCATTTTCATAACTTGTTTGTCTATTCAATAAACAAAATTAGAGGCAAACTATAAATGCTTCTTTTTAAAATTTTGTTTTTATTAGTTCTTTTCTTTCGTTGGTTATTTAATTTTCAGAGCAAGTTCGATATGGTATGGTTCACCTAGCACGATAGATGCTGTCTATTACCAAATTCTCATTTGAATATTATAGTGGATTTAAATTCAGGATGACACTTGGTATAGAACTATATAGTACCGTTGTTGTTGCTATCAAAGAGAAGATATTTTATTTTACATCAAAATAGATAGTAGACACTAGAATGAAAGAATTTAAGAACATTTTAACCTTAAGTGTCGATAAAAGAACGTGTAAGCATAATTTATGAATGCGTATAATTCTGTTTCGAATACCCGAAAGATGGAAAGTCTTGCAACTATATGTTTGTATAAACCAGTATCATAAATATGATTTAATTTTTCATGCAAATCTTCAGTTTAATGAACACATGTGGTGGTGAAAAACTGGTTTGCTTTTTATATACATAGGTGTGTAATATTTAGATATCTACATATAGTTGATGCAAGATGTGTACAGTTTAATGGAAAGCTGTAAGGACCTTTCTTCCTACTGGACCCCTGTTTTAAATAAATTATCAGTTTTCGTATTTGATATTATGATTCTTTAACAAGCTTGTTTGCAAGCAAATTGGCAGGTAGGAAGTGACAGTAGAATTGAAATAATCACACCTATAAAAATATATCAATGACACTGAAATTAAATTTTGCATAAAAGATGAGGGGATATTATTTTCAGGATGACATGAGATTTTTTTTTTTTTCATTAAAAAAAGAATGCATTCTGTCATTGCATTCTCCTCAACTCTATTTATTACTCTATTGTGTTCTTTAAAAATATGGTATATTGTTCTCTCTATATATATATATATATATATATATATATATATATATATATATATATATATATATATATATAAAAGAAAATATCGGAAAAAACAAATAAAAATCCTAATATACAATTATGCTGTTTTAATGTTAATATAATGTCAACGTCGGACGTTTCGGTCTAGTAGACCATCTTCAGGACATATTAACAATCTTACTCTTATGTCCATCGTCTTTTCATGTTGAATTAAATATAGTCTAATGTTAATTATGTTTTATGAATATGTCCTGAAGATGGTCTACTAGACCGAAACTTCTGACGTTGACCTTATATTAACATTAAAACAGCATAATTGCATATTAGGATTTTTGTTTGTTTTTTCCGTATATTTTTCTTCATACTGTCGGATCTATACCCATATAATTGCTTACACACACACACACACACACACACACACACATATATATATATAATGTTTTGAACAATAAAATATCAAAAAATTAAAATTTTCAGACACACTGTGTTGTTTATTCAAATTTTTTTGTTTGATTATTTCAATTAGGTTCCTTGACTAGTTTCGGCCAGTATGGCCTTCATCAGGAGAGAAAATAAAAAAATTGTTAGTAGCAGTGAACTACAGGAGTGAATGACTCTCTGAAGAAAGTGAAGTTTAACTGTTTTTTTTATTGTTAATTTTGGTCAGTATCTGTCTATATTTCTGAGATGAGGTATTATATACACTATTTACATTGCTCAGACTATCATCCTCATCTATATATATCACGGCATTTCAGCCATTGTACGCTTCAGGTGGTTGGAATGTCGAATTGAACCCTTTATTTCGCTCACTGGTGTAGACTGTTCTAGTTTGACATGCCATGTTTAATGGATGTCAGTTATCTCCTGTTAATTCCCCTCTCCAAGTTCTCCAATGCCTTAACCAGGTATTGAACTCACACTCTTTGGGTCCTGTCACTGGATCTAACCAACATCTTTATCCACTGTGCCATGTGTCCTCAAGGATTTTGATCAGTTCTTGTATTGGTTAAGTTACTTTTAAATTAAAGACTGTGAAATTCCTGAGTCTCAGACTTTCCTTCGCGTTCATTTTGACAGTTTTATTTATTATTGGTTGCTGGGTAGGCGATGTTTGTTTTAAGTGTATGATATCTTTTAGTTTTTGGGGATTGTGTGATGTGTATATATTTGTGTGAGTGTGTGTATATGTGTGAGACTTTAGCACTTCTGCAAGCATGTCTCTCTTTCTCTATCTATCTATGCCCATGTATAGGATTGGTGTATACGGGATAAATTCCAATAACCAACAAATGCTATTCTTAAAAGAGTACTCAGTACAGAGTAGAGCAAATATAATTATTTATTTGAAAATTATAACGTAAAAATGTTATAAAATCTCTACAAAAAATAGCCATTTTGTTTCAACACTTCTGGTGTCTTATCAAGTGATGGTTTTGAGTAGCCATGACTTGATAAGACATCAGAAGTGTTGAAACAAAATGGCAATTTCTTGTAGTGATTTTATAACATATTTATGTTATAATTTTCAAATAAAGAATTATATATATATATATATTCCTCTGATGGACTTTATCAAGGTAAATGAAAACGGATTTTATTTTGCAAAAACATTAGGTTTTCAAAATGTCTTAAATTTAAGAACATTCATATAATCATGAGACTAACTGTGAAAGTCAAGGTAAACTATGGTGGATGCTAAGCAATGTAATTTAATACCTAATAAATGAAAGTGAGAACATTATTGTTGATTTTTTTTTATTGACTTATTTGTTTGTATTTATTTATTAATGTAATCATGATTTTAATTTGAAAAGTTATTTATTGTAAATAATAGAAACTTTAACCATTTTGTTTTAATTTTTTAATTTTTATGATCATTATTTACATTGTTTGGATTGTGTTCATCTTTATTGCCATATTCACAATGTTTCGGCCGTTGTACACACCATCCTTCTTCAGGTGATTGGAATTTTAAACTGAACGCTTTATTTCATCCACCAGGTATATTCTAGTTCCACGTGCCATGCCTCTTCCGGATGTCTCAGTTATCTCCCTTTAACTCAACTCTACAAGTTTTTGGCCAGTGGATAAAGCATTGTTTGGATCCAGTGACTTGTCCTAAAGGGCTGTGAGTTCAGTACCTGTCTACTGCAGTAGTGAACAAAAATTTGGAGAGTTGAGTTAGAGGGAGATAACTGATACTGAGACATCTGGAAGAAGCATGGCATGTGGAACTAGAACAATCTACCTCAGTGGATGAATTAAAGGGTTCAGTTTGAAATTCTAATCACCTGAAGAATGCCGGAGCGTACAATGGCCAAAATGTCATGTATATTGCAATAAAGATGAGGGCAAAAGTTTGAACAGTGTAAATAGTGTAAATAATTACAATACCTTGTCTCAGAAATATAGGTGGATATTTTATGATCATGTATGTTGGCTTTGTCAAAGAGTACTTCTTTTAGGAAAGGAGATATTTGAGCACACACACACACACACACATATATATATATATATATATATATATATATATATATATATATATAAATGTGGTCAGTTATTTGTCATTTATACCTGGAGGGAAATCTACCAATAACAATGTTTAAAGAACATTATGTGTTATTAAATTAAAAAAAGAAAAAAAAAGTGTTATAATTTGGGGGTTTAAACAGTCATGAAAATACTGCTTGGCAAAATTGGAATCAAGCTGAAAGAAAATGGTTGATTATAAGAAAAACAAAGATGCAAATTTATGGCATCCCAACATTGAATTAATAGATTTGGTGAAATTTTTAAAATTATTCTAAGCCGCTTAAAAACCTACTTACAGCAAAACTTTAGTAACTGATCTACAAATTTAAATTCTTTCAATTCCTTTTGTCCTTTCTGTGTGTTATCTATCACTCTTTCTTTATATATATATTATAAATTAATTGATTTAAAATATGGTTTTTTCCGCTACACAGTTCTAACCATGTTTCAAAAATGGAAGCTAAAAGCCCCGAATTTAATTTTGTAATTAAATTAAAGACATTAGTTCCATTTCATCCTCAAGCGAATTTTGGAGTAACTTTTAAGATTACTGGTTTTTAAAGACACAGCTAAAATCATAATTCATGTTTCCAAGGTTACAGATGAATTCATTTTACTAGACGAGGGGTGTCTGGGTGTTCAATATGTCTATATTTTAATGTATCAGTTATTGCTACGTTTTGGTAGTGGGTAGGGATGTATTTTTCAATGAAATCTAACATCTGTTAAAAGCGTGTCGTCTGGATTTTTTAAAAATTTTATTGTTAACGGCAAAAATTCTTACGGCATTTTTTTTCCTTTGTATATTTAAAGATTTTTGGGGGGTGTTTAGGTTAGAATACTTCTTATTTAACTACGATTTGAAATATTTTTACTTTTAATTTTTAATATACTATATTTCTTTTAAGAAAAATTAAATGTAATGCTCTGTAAATTTACATTGAGCACTATTTTGTAAAAATATCTATAAGAACACCGGATTATATATCTTACTGTTCGTTTTTCTTTTTTACATATATATATATATATATATATATATATATATATATATATATATAGAGAGAGAGAGAATTAATAAAGTAAAAGGTTTGTCACTTAGGATGCTGAAAGTATCATCAATTAGCTGACTCTAGTGTTTTGCAGGCAGACTCTCCAGGAATCATTATGTCTGCTTGTTAGGGGCTATCAACATTTGACTGCTTTTCTGTTTGTTTATATATATATATATATATATATATATATGACCAAGTAGATGTACAGAATGTAAACAAAGCAATTTCTCAAGATGTAATGGATTTTTATTTTTATTTCACCATTTATTTTATTACTTCTAAGGCATACTGGATCAGACAATAGTTTCTCCTGCAAAGAACACATGTCTGAACTCTACCAAAAAATATTTTAAGTTTTCTGAGGTATATAGGCCAGTAGATATAATGCCCTCTATTTTTTTAAAGAAACAAAACAAAATGAGGTGTTTACTCAAACATAGCTATCCACTAAAAATAATCTTTGAAGTAATAAAAAAACGTGTCTGATTTAAAAAAAAAAAACAAACAAAAGAATAACTGCATTAACTCTTAAGAAATGCTTTCTCTCTCTCTTATATATATATATATATATATATATATATATATATATATATATATATATATATATGCTTTCCAGACACCATAACTCAAAGTAGTTGTGATTAGTATTAAATTGATAGATATGAAAGATCAAATTTATACATTAATAAAGTATGATAAATCTTATATTTGCATGTTTTTTGTCAGTAACGGTTAAAGCCCCCCAGTGCAAGGGAGATAACTTTAAAATATGGTACCACGTGGCAGTGTCTTTATGACATTAGTAGACTAAGATGTTTCTAAAGCTGAGAGGTAAAAAGACTGACTCCATTAAAGGGTAGAGTTCAATATGAATAATTGGAAAAATATATTTAAAGACCCAAAAAGGAAAATAACAAAATAATAAAAATTAATGTACAAGTAAAACTAGAATGATGTGCTGGACATAATGTGGGGGATCAGTTTTCTATTGTTACTAAGTATTAAACTGAATTCTCAGTCCCTTCAGGACATGGGCAATCATGGCTCTCCACAACATCTTGCACTTTGTAGCTCTTAGCTTTTTGTTATTCCCTTCCCAATTCCCTTTCTGTTAACCATTTACACGAGCTCTTCAATGTAATAATTGAAAAAAAATTATTTAAAGATTCAAATGTAAAAACCTTCTACTAATAGGAAGGGCTTGACAAAATATGTAATCGTTTTTTAATTATTAAATAATCATTCATGTACCTTTTTATGTAATAATTTAACTTTTGAAATATTGATAAGGAATTGTGGACTCTCAAGAACTTACATTTACCTTTTTTGTATATTTTCTATTATTTTTCATATTTGTTTTTAAAAAGGCAGTTCAAGAATTATTAAAGCCAAACTTATTTAATTTTTCATTCTTCATTGCCATGGATAGATCATAATTTTTTTTATGCTGTTTTGAATGTTTTTGGTAATTTATTTTGGTTAGTCTTTTGTGGTCAGTCTCTTTTTAAAAATTTGGTTCCAATATTTCATTTTAATGATGCATTGAACACTGACCTCCAACAGTCCGAAATAGATTTCAGTTTTAAATAACCCACAAAGGTTTGATAAACCATAACAAAAATCAAGCAATTTTGGCATCAAAATATTTAATGTATTTGAGAATTTTATTTTCCAAGCCTAACATATTTATTTTCTCTGAAGAAAATGTAGCTTTTCTGCACTTTTTCAATAAATATTTTCACGGCAACTGTTCCGATAAACTTTCCTCTATGGGATCTAGACTGTTATTAATTTAAGCGCAGTACTAGATTGGCAGCTAGGTCTCCTCATTTTACAGTTGAAATAGTACTGTAAGTTCCATGTTAACAGTTTTCTTCTCTTGTACTTTTCACCTTTTTAGATCTTTCTTTCGGTGTTTTGCTTTCCAGCTGATATTGTTCTTCAAAAATGTAAATGCAATGCCAATTGTTCTCTCTCTTAAATAATGTTTTCTTTTTCTCATATTCTTTTTCACACATTAACTCTTTACCTCTTAGTGGCTTTATTGCCTTGCTTTCGGTGAAATGATTAAAAAAAAAAATATATACGTAACTTTTGGATATTTTAAATATTTTCATATGATTTCTAATTTTCACAATTTTGGTCAAGTTTTAATTCCTCTGTTATTCTATCTATATTTCCTACATTTATTTTAAACTTGTGAATTTCAACCGATAATATTTCTCATGATTAAATTTTTGGTGGACTTTTGTAGATTTGTGTGTCCCATTGTTACACCAGTGTTAATTAAAGCAATATATGAGAAAGATCATTAAAAGTATGTAACCATTATTTTCACATAAACTATACATTTAACTTTCTAAGATTGGGTTTATTGCTCCAAGCCCAAATTGTTGATGTGCATCTTAAAGGTTTTATCAATTTCAGAGCTTTTAAAGGATAATATAAAAATTTAATGCCATAACATTCATTCTAAATTAATATCATTAAAAATTGTTTAAAATCAGTGATTCTTTTTTTTTTTTTTTTTTTTTATATCAAGTTTTTGTTTAGTGACATATCAACACCTCTGAGTTATTTAATGCCAAAATCTAAATATTTGGTACATAATTTTTATTTTTGGAAATAATTATGGTTTTAGTGATACAAGTCTTACTAATTAACCCATAGCTGGAGGAGAAGAGGTGGATTCATACCTCCCCCCCCCCCCTGCAAAATGTATTTGCACATAAGTGAATATAACAAACCCAACGGAAATTTGAACTCTGCTTTCTGATTAACATTTCTGAACCATTATTCTTTACAACAGCCACACATCCAAGCTTACATCACCTGGTATTTCTAAGTGGTCACCCATCTAGTTACTGACTAGGCTTGACTGCTTAACTTCGGTGATCATATGGAATTGGTGTTTCAATGTGATGTGACCATAAGCATGAAACATTTAGAAAATCTTTATAAATTTGACATGTTTCACTTTTTATTTAAATTCATCAAAAATTTGGGGAATGGAATTTTTTTTTTTATTTCATTTTTTAAATTCTATATGCGTATTATCTTCTATAATGAAGAGAAACAAAAAAAAAAAAAGAAAACCACATTTAGAAATTGGCATAAATATAATAAGCGTTAACACTAAAATATACACGAGACGTGAACCAATAAAATCAAATGCAATATAGAATTACCAAACTGACATATTCTTTTGAATCATTCCACTCCAAAATTTCTGTTGAAAATAAATAGTAAAACAGGGGTTGGCCATATCCAGCCCGCCACACCTTAATACCTGGACACTAATTATGTAATTAATTTGTGGAGCATGTTGCAGAAAAAAAAAAAATCATTTGGAGTAAATTAACTTACAATGCGACAAATTTTTTGTAAATCAAAATTTAATTCTGAATCCACTGCTGACTTTTACAAGAAATATGTTTTGCCAAGCGGAAAATAGAAAAGCCTATTGAATAACGGGAAAATGATGGCGTCATTATTTAGAAGTACATATAATTGGGAACAACTTTTTTTCGAAAATGAAATCTATTAAAACTCGTTTAAGAACAAGATTGGGTGATGACCACCCGGATGATGTTTCACTCCTGTCATCATGAAATGTTTCACCTGATGTGATGAAGAAGTCTATCAAATAATAAGCAAAAACAAGTGCCTTATTAAATAATTTGCCATTTCTAACTGCATTTTGTTTGTAGTAAGGAATTTGCATTTTTTGTTGATTGTATTAATTGTTATCCTGTAGTCAAATAAGGAACCTTTTTTTAAATAATATAGCATTAAATTTGTTGTTTTTTTTTTTTGGACAAAGCAGTCTAAGATCGAGACAATTTGTTAAATATATTTGATATCATGGCCCTACTCCAAGATAATGCCGAGTTTTTTGGCCTACTCTCTCCGAAAGGTTGCTGACCCCTGTAGTAAAGCATGTCAAATTAATAAAGATTTTCTTTCGCATGAAATGTTAAATTTAAAACCTGTCAGCGAGTTAGATATTTAATTCAAGATAGTTTAACATCCCCCCCCCGTGTCATTTTAGTTTCTCATTTAATTTCAATTACAAATTAATCTTAATTCTTTAAAAGAGTTTTTTGTCTTTCAGTGCCGGGAATCTTACACAAAACTACCTAGTTTACAAGGTCATGACTTTTATAGGCCATCTTTCTATTTCTGTTGCCTAAGTACATAAGTTTCATTCATTAAAGTTTTAAATAAATAAAAATTTCAAAACAGATGCCAGTTCAGTGTTTGAATTATGAGACAATCTGCCATTGTTTATTCTAAGGGATTTTCTTTTCCTTAGAAGAAAGAATGAAGCAAATCCGCTGGATCTCCAGAGAAAAAGTTGTCTTGACAACCCGACTCTCCCATTGTGTGTGTGTGTGTGTGTGTGTGTGTGTGTGTGTGTGATATAATCTGTGCTTGCTTACCGCCTTCTCTTTTTGAACCCATACCCTTTTATATGTTTGTTTATGGGTTTCTTTTTCTCTGCGGCCCTCTCCTTCTCTACCCCCACTTAATTAGGGTCCCCCAACAGGTACAGATGGGAATAATTATAGAGAATGCAATGCCAACCAAGAGCCGGCAGTAGTTGCAGTGGTCGTGATGCTACTGGCCCAAGACAATGGTCCTAACAGTACCAGCTACACAATTGCTGAATGACCGATTGTAGGTGGTTGTAATTTAGAATGAAGCATCGCCACTGCAAGTTAAACAGGGTGTGGATGAGGTACCCCACTTTCGTTGAGGCGGGGGAGGTAATTTCTGCTTCATGATGTTTCAGAGTGAGGGGAAAGTATGACTCTTTACCGGACAGTCTTTTTTTTTTTTTCTTCCCCTCTTCTTTTCCCTTTTCCAAGTCCTCTGGTTACTCTTACTGCATCATAGCTACTAATTGTGACAATACGATCTTTGATACCCTCTACCCCCATAAGCAAAATTAACTGTTAGGTTGGGAAAGCACCCCACTCTCCACATTTATTTAGTTTTTCAAAGAAAAGAAAGAATTGAACACAAATCATTGTGTTAATCCTATTTTGGGGGGCAGATGGGGAGAGGGGGGGTTGCTGTATGCGTATCTGATCATTCTGTTTTGGAGTCTTTTTTTTTTTTTTTTTTTCTTGGTCTCCTTTTGTTTGAGATTTATTTATTTATTTTTTGTTTATTGTTTAATTTCTCCCCCTGAACTTGAACTAAAAAGTTGTTATTTCAGTCATACTTAATTCCAACTGATAGAATGAAATCAAGCACCTGACTTTGTTGTTTAGTTTACATTTTCATTTGTTTGTTTATATTTTTTTCATTTATCTCAAGGTTCAAAGCAGACCCCCCCACTCCCGTTTTTTAAAAAAAAAATTATTTTTAAATTCTTAAAATATGGTCCTTAGTTCCCTATAATTTTTCAAATTTCCTCTGCTTTTGTTTAAACAGATTTTCATGCTTTAATGTTACTTATCTTCAATTGTTCTGTCAATATATATATATATATATATATATATATAGTGAATATACATACTTTTTACCATATATTTAAGTGCTCAATATCAGGGATTAAGTATATGTAAATGTAAAAGTGGACATTGAAGTCAACACCCAGAGCCGACTGTCTGTTTCATGCTAAACATATCTTCAATATCCACTTACAATGTGTGTGTGTAAAATTTCAGCTAGTTTATCTGTAAAAGGACAATATGAATAAAGACATTTTGGTCACAAAATAAAATCCTTGCATTTATAAAATCCCTCAGTGGACAAGATGTATCAACTAAGTTTTCCTGTTGTAAAGTCTCCTTACAATTTAAAAAGCAAATGAACCAAGAAATATGTGGAAATTGTTACAAAATGAGTAGACATTGAAGTATTTTTTTTGGTTTTAACTAATTTAATCCACCTCTAAATGGGGGCCATTAGTTGCATGACAGTACTCGATTTTTTTTTTTTTTTGTCATGTTTGCTGTAGCTTAGCCTCATCAACGGTGGCAATGGTATCAGTGATCTTTTGCTTGAGATCAGTGATGTTATGTATCTTTGTTTGATACACAATATCTTTAACATAACCCTATAGAAAGAAGTTCAATGGAGTGATATCTGGTGAATAAGGTGGTCAGGGAATTGGGCCATCCCTTCTAATCCACCGGTCTGGAAATATTAGGGGTTCATTTAACAGTACCCCTTTCATTAACAGGATACCTGAAATACACAAATACAATTTGATTAAAATCTTTGACAACTACTGAATACATAGAACAAATTTAATTAAGATATATCATTGTTTGTAATATATTTTTTAAATTGTAAAGAGACTTTATGGACATCCACTGTGTGTGTATGAGATTATATATATATATATATATATATATATATATATATATATATATATATATATATAAAAACATGATGTGTGTGTGTGTCTTTTCAGGTGGGAGTAATGACTATAAAAAAGAAATCAGCTGGCCAAGTTTAAATTCTGGATTAGACAAATCTGTTTACTTCAGATTCATGCCCTGAAGAATGGGACAACTTTATCTCTTCTCTGACCCCAGCTCTGGGTAAAATAGACTTAGTTTTCTAGGAAAAAGACAACTCTGAACTCAAGTTCCTTGCCGACACCTCAAGATCCAACTTGGTTTGATAAGGTCCGTCATTCCCCATGTTTAATGTTGTCTCTGGGGAGGATTGGGTTGCACAGTTGTTAAAGAAAATGGGTGAAACATTTCCAAAATAGTGTACCTGCTATTATGTGCACAATTTTAGCCTGCATATTCTAGATATTTTTCAGCTCCCTGGCAAGGTCCTGGTATTACCTAATTTTTTTATTTTCATGTTTGCTTTGGCACAGAGCAATGAAATATTTATTTCTTTTTTCTCTTTTATTAATACTTTATTCATGATTTTCCCATCTGATTTTCCTTGATTGAATCGAATGGTTAGTCTGAGTGTTGAAATTCCAAAGGATTTTGTAACCTTTACTTTCTTGGAGAGTTTTTGCTCTGTCTTAAGATTTTTTATTAAACTTATTTTTTTATTATAATAAAAAGTGAGAATGAATATTTTATTTTTTTCTTTAATTTCCAAATTCTTTTATTATTAATCAGAAAGCATCTTTTTTTTTTTTTTTTTTTTTTTTTTTAATACATAAAAAAAAATACTGATTCTGTCCATAATAGTTGTGACATTAACATACACATTTCATACAATCAACATAAGAACTATTATAGTATAGTCTTAGTACTATTTTATTTGGTTTTGTAAAAAGTTTGAAGTGTTCAAAAATGAAATCATTTTGATCTTGACTATCAACCCATAAATATAGTATAGCTTTATAATTATTATATATATATATATATATGGCAAACATCAAAAATATATATATATATATATATATATATATATATATATATATATATATATACTAGAAGTCAGGCAAACCTAGGTAGGTTTGCCTGGCTCCTTAGAATTTATTCTAGTTTATCGCTCTGCTTAGCATATTGAGCACTCTACGTTTTAGTCTTTCTACCTGTTAGTTTTTTCTTTGGACTAAGGAATTAAAGCACTTGGCGATTTTGTTTCATCTTGTTCTGATGTTTTTAGTTTTTTTTTTTTTTTTATTTCAATTTTTCCTTGGGGACCGATTTGTCCTGACACATCTGCAAAGTTTTGAGGTTTTCCAAACAAGCACTACTATTAATATATATATATATATATATATATATATATATATATATATATATTTTTTAAACACTAATATTCCATATTAGTGTTTAAGCCTTTAATATATCTTACTCTGTCCTAGACATTGAGTTCTACCTGGATTCTTCCTCTTGGAAAATTTTTTCTGAAAATATACATGTATGGGTATTTTTTTATATATATTTTGCATATGTATGCATATTTTCACTAATATTATCTATATATATATATATATTTATGACAAACATTAAAAACTATATTTTATAATTATATATATATATAAGGTATACTATATTTATGGGTAAAAATAGTCGATATCAGAGTTAGTGGTCACCTAAGGATGAAACAGACTGTCGCCACTCGGCATTAACATCAGTGTCCACTTCTAAATTTACATATACTCTATTCATGATATTGAGCACTTTTACCCATAAATATAGCATACCTTTAAAATTATTTTTTTTATCATTATATAGTAAGTATGGTCATGTAGAATCATACAAATAAAAATAGTTTTCATACTAAACTGCATATTTGTAAGTTTTACTGAACGATAAACATTATTATTAAACCTATGTTGCTTCAAGAATATGTTTAACTTTTTAAACGTCATGAAAAAATAAATATTAAAATCTTCAGTGAAAGATAAGATATTTAATTTTGTTTAAATAAATATAAAACCCAATTTTATTCTAACACAGACTTTTCATATTTTCTATGGTTTACAAACTAACGTTTCTAATGTTGATGAAACAAAGTTAAAAAAATTTTTTATCATTGTCTTTTAAATTTCAAATATATTTTAAGTTTAAGAAAATCTCTCATGTAATTTCTCTGAATTTCTGTGATGAGGAATTATTATTTACAGTCAGACTAATATCCTTATCTTTGTTGTTATTACAATGTTTTGGTCATTGTGTCCTTTTTGGCCTTTTTTCTGATGATTTGGTAACCTTCCAGGAATCTTGAACTAAACTTTTTCATCCCCAGGGGTTAGGCTTGTTCTTATTTCACTGTCCATGTATAGTGACATTTTGTCTCTTTCAATATTGACCAAGTATTACTTGTATTGTTTCCACTGAGTCTCTCCTACCTGCCACAGGAATTGAACTCACAATTATTATTATTCCATCCATCTTTATTGTATACAAATAATTTTTATTGTTTTATCTTGAATTTATTTCTTTAATCAATCCAGTCCAAGCAAGGCAATAATGCCACTAAGACACAAAGGGGTGTCTACTGGGAGTGAAAGACAGTAAAGATTTTTGGTGGGAATAGAAACCTAATGCTAAATAAATTTTGTTCGTGTTCTATGTTATATTCTATAAAGTATTTTTTATGATTTTTTTCCCCCTTATATATTAAACTATTACTTTTTCTAATTAATACACTTTTCCCTGGGTGAGCAGTAATTGAGCCGTACTAAATAAGAACTAGACAAGATATCCCTACATGGACTGTGGAATGCAATACCTAAAATTTTGTGATAGTAACAACAAAGATGAGGATATTACTCTGACTAGATGGAGAAAATATGTAATTTGCAAGTAATTAAAATGTGTTCTGTAAATCAGTGTTTGTAGTTTGGCTTAGATAATTAATCAATCAGAAAAAAATGACTATATCTTTTTGTTTTTTTTTGTTTTGTTTTTTTTGTTTTGTTTTTTTTTTTTTTTGTTTTTTTTTTTTTTGTTTTTTTGTTTTGTTTTTTTGTTTTGTTTTTTTTTGTTTTTTTTTTTGTTTTGTTTTTTTTTGTTTTTTTTTTTTTGTTTTGTTTTTTTTTGTTTTGTTTTTTTTTTTTTGTTTTTTTTTTTTTTTTTTGTTTTTTTTTTTTGTTTTGTTTTTTTTTGTTTTTTTTTTTTTTTTTTTTTTTTTTTTTTTTTTTTTTTTTTTTTTTTTTTTTTTTTTTTTCATTACCCTCATAAAATGAAAACGAACCTACTTCTAAGCTAGTTTTATTTGCAGGAGATTTAAATAACTTTTCAAAACTGTCAACGTCTTCTTTCTGATTGAAAAAAAAAAAAATTATTTTTAAATTAACATGCTCAACTTATTTGGAATTTTTTTTTTTTTTTTAATTTTTTCCGGTATCCCTCTCTGTGACCCTTTTTTTTATTTTTGACCCCAAATCTTCCTGCTTTTGAGTTTTATTTTACCCTTACATTTAGTCCCTTTTTTTTCCGCAATTATTGTTTTTTAATTAATACATTTTGGAGTGGGTTGGGTCTTCCCACATTTACTGTCTGCTAAAAAACATTGCCTTTTTCTGAAGCTGATAGTTTGCTGTACTTCAAAAGTAGAAAGCGTGGAGTACAGTACTGACAGCTGTCTTGTGGATCTCTAAAGATGATACACCATTTCTTCTTTTTTCTTGTACCTCCACATCGTCATTTCAGCTTGCCTCTAAATTCTCTTTATCAGCTTTTAGCTGCATCCGTCTCTGTTAGTCAGTCGTTCTGTTTTTTTTTCTGTTTTTTTTTTCTTTTTTTTTTTCTTCAGACACACCATCTGAAACTTGCCACACCTTTTTGTTGGTGTTCTTCTCCCTCAGGACACAAAGATTAAGGGTAGATGACAGTGTTCATTTCTTCTTACTAAAGTCTCACCCACATTTTACCCCCACATTTCTCTTCTCCCTTTATTTGCACAATTTTTTTTTTCATTTATGTTTTTTTTGTAAAATTTTGATTTTGATCAAACAATTTTACTTAATTTTTTTTTTTTTTAATTTGTAAATTTTATGAAAATTTTTTCTTGTCTCTCATTTTGTCTTTTATATTAAGCATCATCAGATATATCGGACTTTTATGTGCTGTGTCTTTTCGAGATGTCAGTGATCATGGCTCTCCACAATTTCCTCTTTTGTAGTTTGTAATAAATTTTTTCTTTTTATATCTCTTCTAAACTTTGTTCCGCCATCCATTTGCTAAAGCTCACTAAGTATGTTATGCAATGTTTTCCTATATCTCTCTTGCCGTCAATCTGTCCTGTGAGTATCAGATTTTCCAAGTCCTCTTTCCTTACGGGCCCTAGAAATTACAATTGTCTCTTCAAGATGTTAAGTGTCCGTTTAGTTTCCATTTTATTAAAGCTTTGTCATTGCTTGCATTTTCAGTCCATAGTATTCTCAGCATCCTTCTGTAGAACCAGATTTCACTGTTAACACACTTCCCAGATATTTAAATTTTTGTACTCATTTGATTTTCGGTATCTCCAATTTGGGCTGTTACTTAGTAAATTATGATTATTTAGAATTGAGCACAAAGCTTGTAAAACTGAAATTGGCTGAACTGGTGTGAGGAAAAATGTTCGGTTTAATCAGTTTTCAAATAAGAAAAATGAATACTTTGATTTTAATTTGTTTTTGATGTTTTGTTACAAATTTTTCATAATCTCAATTTTTCTTTCGCCTATACATCTGTACGTTTAATTTTTCAAAAATATTTTAAGAAAATTCTTAGCAACTGTAGTAGTAGTATATTTATTTTTATAAATAATGAAGATGTTGTCACAGTTCAATACTGACCTGTTTATTTTCAGAAATATTGAAGTACCGTGTTTGACGCCATATAAAGTGCACTTTTTTTTTCCTTTTTTTTTTTTTAAATATCTTTTAAAATTCCCCTGTGACTTATATGTCTTATGTAGGTTTGCTAATTTTACTAATTACTAATTTTTTTCTTGATTTGACCTGCTGAAATTAGGGTGCGTCTTACACACCCGTGTGTTTTATATGCCGTCAAATACGGTAACCATGATGATAGTGTTGGATTTAGTATTTATAATACAAGCATAATACCCATAAAAAATGAGAACATTTTTCACATATGGTACTGTTGCTTAGTATCAGAGTGTAGTATTTGTGCACTCTTAGAATAGTTCATTTTTATACTAGAATTTAGCCACTATAAGTCTTGAGAGCCAATCATGGTAGAGGTTTACTGTTAAAATGGCAGTGATGAATGAAAGAGATGTTAGGAAGTGGAGATTATGAGTACAAGGAACATATTTAATGGTCAAGATTGTAATGTTCAGGGAAGCATTTACACGAGTCATTTTTTTTTTTTTTTTTTTTACAAATTTAGCTTTTTTTGGGAAAAAGCTCTCTGAGGGGGATCTTTTTTTTAAAATTTGAAACATGGGAAATGAGGGTGATTCACCTCTGTGGATGTAGCACAGTATATCCTAGCTGCAAAGGCCTGAACTGGTAGGACTAATGAACAAAAATATTTAATGTCCTATATATATATATATATATATATATGTATGTATGTGTGTATTTAGGCAGCAATCCTTCTTTCATGCACATTTCGTTGAATATGACAGAAAAGGTTCCTTGATTTAGTTTTTTATACAATTTATCATGAGATCATATATATATATATATATATATACACACACACACACAAGACTTTTCCATTTAGACTACTACACACAAAAGACAATGGTTAAACATCGGAAAACATAAGGAAAAATGAATTCCTTTAAACAATATATGGAAATAACCACTCTTCACCAGATGAAGGTCGCAAGACCCAAAACCTGTGTAGCAAAAATATGGAAAATAAAGTATAATATATATTTAAAAAAACACATTACAACCAAAAACGTTTGTGGCTTCTCTCTGCTTTTTAAAATATACACTTTTCTCTCATTAGAACAAATTTAATCTCTCTTTATTATATATATATATATATATATATATATATATATATATATATATATATATATATATATATATATTAATTTAAAAATATGATTCCAAATCGCTACATAAGATGTTTCAAAACAAGAGCCGAAAACTTCAATATAATCCTTTAAATT
Source organism: Acanthosepion pharaonis (assembly GCA_903632075.3). NCBI lineage: Eukaryota > Metazoa > Mollusca > Cephalopoda > Sepiida > Sepiidae > Acanthosepion > Acanthosepion pharaonis. The sequence continues at coordinate 1,144,063 of CAHIKZ030003794.1, forward strand.
AAATTGAGTTGAAAGTAAAAAAAGGCTCTGTTCCATCTTATGCTCTACTTTTGTATCGAGCACTATTTTTAAAAATAATAACTAAAATACTAAAGGGACTTTGGATTATTTACCTAACCAGTTCCTTCCTATTTTCTATATATTTTCACATATTATATATATATATATATATATATATATATATATATATATATATATATATATATATTAGTGGAAAATATACATACATATACAAAATATATATAAAAAAACCCATACATGTATATTTTCAGAAAAAATTAGTGTTTAAGCCTTTTTATTATATATATATATATATATATATATATAGTAAAACAATGATTAATTACTGAAACCTGAAGAGTGGATTGAACACTTATAAAAAGTTAATCTATAAAACTCTAGAGTTGATGTGTTGAATATAACATCAAGCAGCTAAGTGAGATATTCGTATTAATCCTATTTTTCTATAGAAGTATTTATTAATCTGACAGATTTTTATTACTTAAACATTATTTTTAGTGTATACTCCATATTTGAGTAGATGCTCTATATATTTATTAAACTGCTTTTATTTATTTTCAGCTACCTTCCAGAATATTTGAGAAATCTTAAAGAAAAATATATAGTATATTGTTGAAACTTGGCTATTTTTATAGGCCTGAAGATTGCACTAACATGTGAAACTGACATTGATGCTTATGTCTACACCTCTCTATATTTATTTTTTCAATCCATTCGTCCTAAGCAAGATGTTAATTCCACTAAGATGTAAGGTGCTAGTGAAAGTGAATGAGAAAACTTTAGAAGGAACCAGAAAGCCAATCCTAAACAAGGGATAAACCTCTACTCCTGTTCAAAAGACTGAGAAAGTGTGTGAACTAGACTATAGGCAAACCTATCTTGCTCTCTCACTTATATGTATATATTATATTTGGGTA
>CAHIKZ030003794.1:1150000-1160000 GCA_903632075.3 Acanthosepion pharaonis
AAACTCGACTGGAACTTGAACCTGGCTCTTTGATTTCTCATTCTGAGCCATTATCCATTACACCAGCCACACATCCACTTTTTTTTTTTTTTTTCTAGTTAATCCATATTTTCCTTTATCAAAGTTTTTTTGGTATCCACGACTGCCTTTCATGCTAAGAAGAACCAAAAGAAATATTTGGCGGCAGTGAATTTTAAGGGTGGGATCATTTCGTTTGGTATTTAAAGAATGGAAGATTTGAATTTTATCTCTTCCTATCAAGATTTTAAATACTTTTTTGTATTTTTCTTTTTTTTCCTGCTTTTTTTTTTTTTTATATAGTTTTTGGATTTTAAAAGAAATAGTTTTTTTTTTATGAAGAAAAACATTTTTATTAAAGAATTCAAATCATTTCATTTACTATCATTTTTTCCTATTTTTTTTTTTATTTTTATTTTAATAAGATTTTTCTTTTGACCTCATAGAAATTCTTTTCTTCCACCCAATCCCTTCAAATTCCGAACCACCACACCCCTATTGACTACGCCTTTTTCTTTTTTCTTCTCAGTTAAAACTTTAAATTTTTATTTCGTACATAATTTTTTTTTTTTTTTTTTAAATTTATTCTATTTTGCACGAGTTTCAACTTTTTGAATTAAAAAAAACAAAACCTCCCAGATTCTCTCTTTACTTGTATTCCTATTATGAACTTGCTTACAAACCTTTTTTTTCTCTTTTCCCTCTTTTTTAGGAACAAATAGATAAATTTAGTTGCTTACTACTTCTGGTTAGGTAGGCAGTCAGTCTATCAATATGTCTCAACTGCATTTCTGTCTGTCTATATCTCTGAGATGAGGTATTATGAATCTTTACATTATTCGGACTATTATCCTCATCTTCATTGCCATATTCACAACATTTTGACCTTTTTCAGGTGATTGGAATTTTGAACCAAACTTTTTGTTCTTGTTCCATGTGCCATGCCTCTTCCGGATGTCTCAGTTATTTCTCCTTAACTCAACTTTCTAAGTTTTTGGTTCACCAATGATGTGGCCTGGTATTGAACTCACAACTCTTTGGCTCTAGTCACTGGATCTAACCAGCATCTTTATCCACTGGGCCATGTCCCTATCTTTTTTTTGTTTCTCAATCCACAAGTCGGGATTTTTATCTTTATTTAATTATTGGCATTTATCCAAAAACTGAAGTAATTTAATCACCCCATTTCACTTTGCTTTCTTGCAATTACAGTAAAAAAAAAAAAGTAAAATTTGTTTTTTCTTAATACACAATTGAAGTTCTTTCAATGTTATTTGGATGTATGTCATTCGTGTAATACTTATTGGCAAAGAAAACAGAATCAGTCTGCCAAGTTCAGATTCTAAACAAGTCTATTTTGTTCCTTTCACACTAATAGCTTTGGAAAAGGCATGAATTCATCATTTTCTAGCAATTATAAGCTAACCTCTACACTCAGCTTCGTATTCTTTTTGAAAAACATAATTTGACGATATTTTTTTTTTTTTAAATTGTTGCTAGGTTTTCTAAAAATGCCTAGAAAATCTGGTAATAGATTTTATTTATTGTCAGCCGAATGCTGACTGATGAAGAATTCTTAAATGAAGAGTGGACACTAAACACTTTGACCAAAGCAATTGATGAAACTGCCAAATTGTATTCTTTGCAATTGTTGGCAAAACATTGGCGAATTGCCAATTGATTCAAACTTTATAAAATGGTAAATAAAAAAAAAAGAATTCATTTTCATTGGTTCACATATTTTTATGATTTAGTAAAATTTTATAAATTTATGAATAAAAAAATTTGTTTCATAATTATTTCTTTAGAAATTGCTAAATGATAAATAATGAAGTGTATTGGTTTGCATTCGTAGGGCTCACATTTTTAGGGTTTGTATTTTAAGAATGTTGTAAATAGAAAATTATTCTTATCAATAAAGAATCTAATAAATAAATAGTGTTTAATATTTTTGTTGTAAATTCTTAAAGAGCAAAGAAAATGTACAATGTTTGGGTTTTATTAAAATTCTAATCACTGCTTTCTAAAACAAACATTGCCAAGGAAGTGAAGGTAATAAAAAAAAAATAATAGTGGTGTGAAAGGAAAAAACTGTTCTTTTGACACACCATTTTATTACAGCCACAAAGGTTAAACTTTGTTGAATTTTCCTATCTCAAGTTTTCCAGAATTGAATCCATTTTCTCTGAGATCGTATTTGAACCCATAGAGCCAGTCTTTATAAAACTACTTTCTGTGTTGATGTAGAATTTTAAGTTTACAGATCGTGACCGCTATTAGGGAGATGTGATTGAATATACTTTAATGTTTAAAAAAAAAATTATTCAGTATTATTATTGTTTAAGTAATAAGCATTGTAACATAGCAGCACAAATAGCTATATAGTGGAAAAAGGAATTTTTGACAATATATGCATTTTTTTATGTATCTATGGTTATTTTTTTTTAACTTTTAACAAAAAAACAACATTCTTGTATATGTAGTTATGGATAATATTATACATTAATTACTAATTTTTTTAATTAATAACTATTTGTGCTCAGTTGTTGACACTAATAGCTATCTGCTGATGTGTTAAAATTTTGGATTAATGCAATAATAAAAATTTCCATTTCATCTCTCTGATAAATGTCAACGTCTGTTAATAAAGATACCAAAAATAACAGACTAGTTTATTTTTAATGTATATATAAATAAATATATATATAAATATATATATATATATATATATATATATATATATATATATACCTTATTTATAGCTGGATGTGCAGGTGGGTTTAATGGATAATTGTTTTAAATGAACAAAGTTCCAGTTCTCTCAGGTTTGTTACATTCACTTATCTGCAGGTACCCTTGGGAAAGGCATGAATCCACTGCTTCTTTCACCTCAGCTATAAGTTGAATAGCAGGAGAGACTGGGTTCAGTAGGCTTGGTTGGTTACCAGTCTACTACAAAAAGAAACGGCTAAATACCTGGGTACAAATTTTTTGGTACACACTTAAATTTTGTTATTTTAATAAAGTTTTTGGACCAGTGGAGCCACTTCAAAATTCAACTTGAAGCAGCTTAAAATATATGATAGTCTCTTCCACAGTCTGGTGCTTGTTAGAATGTCACCTTTCCATTCTTTACAATTTTATCTCCACCCTTCCATGCATTCACTTAAACACAAATACCCTTTGGAAAGGTCTGAGTCATCTCTTCTCTTCCCAGCTATGGGTTAAGTAGTAAGGCTTGTGTCTGTAAAGAGTGTTTTTATCTCCAAAAGTAATTAATGCAATATTCATTTGCAAAAAAAAAAAAAAATTCTTGCAATTCACAATTTATTTTGGCTTTGAATAACTCGCAGGTTGATGAGTTTTTAAAAAAAAAAAAAAAGGTATCGGTCAATTCACAATAAATTGAAGGAAAACTCTTTTTTTTTTAAATTGGAATTATTTTCTTTATTTTCATTGATACACAACAAAAATTAAAAAATATACAAAATTTGCATCTTATATATGAACTAAAATACTTTGAGAATTTTAATCAATACCACCATAGTACAAATCTTATAAAGTCTTTGATTTTGGCACTAACAGAGCAATTGGGAAAGAATTGTCATTGGTTAGAAATTAATAAAAATATTACTGACAGAATATCATTCTCTTACTTACTGACTTATGTTTTTACAAGTGTATATTTGATAAAAGAATTCTTTGTTTTTTTTTCTTTTCCTAAAGTAATCCTATTAGAAACATATTTGTCAAACAAGTCTCTAATTGTCAATACAGAAATAGCCAGTATATGATAGGAGACGATTTATTTTCTCTCTCTCTCTCTCTCCTACCATTGTGCCATGAAGGCGGGAAGATTACAGCTGATGTTGTTCTTGTTGTTGATTGCCGACAATTACAATATTTGTGATTGCACAAAAGTGAGCATACTGTCAGATGTTTTGTCAGTTCATCATTAGTCATTGTTTTGTATGATCAGAATGTCTTCTTAGATATACAATCTACATTATCAAAGTCTTTAAAGTAATAATAGAATTGATAAAATTCTGTATCCTTGCTTTTGTGTGTAGTGCCTTTTTCAACCAGCACCCACCACCATGCAGCTGTCTTGCTGGTGCATATATATTGTCGGTTTTTGTTTTTTTATCATTATTAAGCAAATCTATTGAATCGGACTTCGTTGTTTGTTTATTAATACAGCCTCAAACCATGATGCAGTCTTTTTTTTTTCTCTCTTTTTTTTGTATAAAAAATATATTATGAAAAATATTTATAATAAAAAAAAATTTTCTGAAACTTAAATATTTATTTTCTTGAAATATTTATAAAAATAAAAAAAAATACTTTTTGTTAAAATAGAGGATTTTTATTTGAAAAATCTAGTTATCTCCCTTTTGTATTGAACTCTTGTTTTTTAGAAAACAATCCTTTCACCTTTCAAGTAAATTTAAGCTGTATTATTAGTTATTCTAAAATGTGTAGCTGTTTGAAAATGATACCTGTTCTCTCACCAGTTGTTTGTTTTTTTTTTCTTCTTTTTTTTAATGATAGACAAATATTTATTATAAATGATTTAAATGGAACATTTTCATTCAAATTTTATTACCTATAGCATTATTTTAAATAGAAAAATTAACAGCAATCATTTTTTGTAATGGATTTTTATGTAATAGATGTTTCAGCTTTTCTCCAAATAAATTCTTCAGACTTTTATGGTAGTGTAGCTTATTAAAATTTTAAAAAAATTTAAAAATCTTTTATTTACTATAGTCTATTTAAATATTTTTGTAAATGTAGTCAGACTAATTTTTTTTCTTTATCATTTCACCCTAAGCAAAACAAAGCCGCTAAGATGTGAGGGGTTATTGAGTTGGAAAGAATATGAGAAAAAGAAAACATTCAGATCAGAGAACAATAAAAGAACTGGAATTAAGAAGACAGAAGATAACGATTGATATTGCATTTTTGAAGATCAAACATTACTGCAAAACAAAAAACCAGATTTCCACAAATGAGGCGTGAAAAAAAAAAGAAACTGTTAGCATAGAACTTAGTTTCATCTAGCCATTTTAACCTTAAAATGATGAAACTTTGCAACCAATCTTGTACTGCACTTAAATTTGTAAAATCTAGGTACCAAAGCTGAAAGCTCATCAGAACAATTACCATGCAAATATTTATAGGAAAGTTACAGGGAAGCTGTTATTTAATTTAGAAGCTTATATTAATATACTGACTAGATAAATTTTTTTATTTCATTTGAAGTGTGGTTTTAACTTAAACCAGAGTTTTCTCAAAATTTAATAATTTGTATAGCAGACATGTTGAAAATTACTAGAAAAAGAAAAAGATTTTGTAAGTTCTCTGAAATATCGAGCTTTTTTGACCAACCCTTACCGAAGAGGATCATTTGTAAATATGAAAGATTAAATAAAATGAAGTTACCAGTAAAAGCAAGGTAAGCCATTTTAAAAATGGTCTTCATTTGTCATATAGTAATGATATTAATAATAATAATATTAATGACCGTAGGCCAATTTAAGTAATACTATGTAATTTTAACAAATAAAAAATGTCTTTGCTTCCAAAGGAACAGTTGTCATCTAGAAATAAAGAGATTTGAGGACATTCAGATTAAATAAACATGCAATAATTAGAATTTATGAAATAGTTGTTTGAAAGAGGCATTAGCACAAATGGGATGGTCAATGGAATTTTGTTCACCTGCTAAATGCAATACCTTCTGGGTGCACGTCACTGCCCCCCCCCCCAAAAAAAAAATTGTTTTAACCTTTTAGCACTCTGTATGTAACTATTTGCACTAACTAAAATGTTAGTCTTGTCAATGTTAAATTTGAATTTCTTGTTTGTGTAGTCATATCCTTCTATGGCAACACCTAAAACATTCTTGACTGAAATTGAGAACCAGGCTACTGCAATTTCAAATATATAGAACTAATGTATAAAACCCTCTATTTTAAGGGAATTCCTTGTATAGTAAAAGAGGAAGTAATATATAGAAATTTTGTTAATCACATGATTGATAAATTTCATTGCTAGAAATTTTTACTTACAAAGTTATAAAAAAAAAATCTGGTATCAGCAGAAATTGACTGAAATGTTTCGTTTTAATATTTTTCTAAATTAATGGTTAGTTATAAAAATGAGAAAATAAGCAGAAATAAAATTTCACAAAGTTGGCAAACAACTAATGGAAATTGAATTTATTAGATTTACATTGATTACTTTTTAAATATTTTCCAAAAAACTGATTTATTTTGGAAAAATATTTCAATGGCAATCCTAAGTATGAATCCAGGTCATTATTTAAAGAAGTAAGAGGGTACAAATGAAAACATTAAAATATGACAGGGTTTTCCAGTTCACGGAAGCAGATGTTAAACACATCACTTTTTCTGTCTTAACTTTCTAAAAAAAATTCCTTATGTATGCTTTCTTTCACTGACTAAAATCAACCAGTGTCTCTTCTATATCTTTTTCTTTCATCTTTCCTAACAATCAAAACAGAATGGTCCATTAATTATCTAAGGCAATGGCAGGGCATAATACACATGGTAACTAACAGAGGAACAAATATAAAATATGATATTATTGTAATAATTATCTAATAATATAAGAATTATTTTAATAAATATTCAATAAATAATTATGTAAGATAAGAATTATTTTAATAAATGTTTAATAAATAATCATATAATAACATAAGAATTATTTTAATAAATTATATAAATTTAGAGATTTAAATTAAACAGTGAAGCATTCGTATTTCCTCATGACTTATTTTGAGGGATAGTATTTTATTTACTCTAATTACAGTGTGTTAGTGTTTAAGAGAAGTTTGCATTAGTCATTAGTTTGGAACAAGCCACCTAGTGAGAATCAATCTGTGCTGCTAACTTGATGAACATTAACTATGAGATGAGCATAATTGTTACAGCAATGTCCAAAATAACACTGATGGATGAATTCTAGGAATATATCTTTTAAGACTAGTAATAGAAACTTTACCCTGGAATTTACTTGAAAAGTATAATTTTTGTGATAAAGTTTTTTTACGAGGGGAAAAATGCAATATTAGTGAACCTTTAAATCAAAATGATTCTTTGAAATTAAAAAAAAAAAAAAAATGAAAGTTTATTGAAAAATAAATTAGCAAAAAGATAAATAAAAAATATAATTATTAAAATAAATTGTAAAGCATCTGATATTAAAAATAAAACCCTTATCTTTGTTTAACGTTGCCTGCCTGTTTGTGTCATGAGGATTTTTATTTTTTATAATCAGCTGTGCCATCCCATGTTCTCGTCATAGATTATATGATCTAGTAGCTATAATAGTCACAGTTGCATCAGATATGTGCATGCTGACCCAGCTGTATCAGCCTAAGTGGTTTTTATAAGAAAGTATCCCTAAAAATGATGTAAGCCACTGTGGTAGTTAGTGTCCTGGAGTTACATCTCCTCAATAGAATAATTGAGACCAGAATGATTTTAACTGTAGAAGGTTTGTTTCTTCATCTTGTTTTCTTTTTTTACATGAAAAGCAAACGAATTTTAATATTAAATGTTGAACAAGGAAAATTTTCAAATGAAAGAAGTTTCCATATACACATTGAATAACTCCTCTAGAAACTTTAATTCAAAGAAAACGTTTTTTTTTTTATCTTATTTTTTTATTTTATTTTATTTTTTTTAATCATTTCACCCCAAGCAAGGCAATAAAGCCACTATAATGGGTGCAATTACTGAGTGGAAGTATGCTCTGAAATGTGCAGCTCTTTTAAGTCATTTTTCTAACTTCTTCTGTATTTAAACTGATTATATTTTCTTATAAAGTTAGCGTTTTATATGGACAAACAATTCAGATTTGAAACTTGATCATCCAACTGTCAATGAAGTGACAAATACTTGAATGAGTTTTACAAAACAAAACAACAAATAAAACCGACAGTTTAACCGCAAGCTTGATTTGCTGCTTTCTTTTACAATTTATACAATCATTTGGCTTATGACCATATCATGTTGAAACGCCAAAGTTAAGCAATGTTGAGCTTGGTCAGTATCTAGATGGGTGATCACCTGGGAATACCATGTGCTGTAAGCTTGGATGTGTGGGTGGTGTAATGGATAATGGCTCAGAATTATTAATCCGAGTTCCAATTCCACAGAATTCAAGCCGTGTTCTTTATATTCACTTACACTCAAATACCTTTGAGGAAATGTATGAATCCACCTCTTCTCATCCCTGCTATGGGTTAATTAGTAAAAATTTTATGACTAAAACATTATGGTCTCAAAAAAAAAAATTCTTATAATCTAAAAATATTTTCTGGCTTTAAATAGCCTGCAAAGGGTTCATAAGCCTTAGAGAACAAATTAGTCAAAATAATTATTTACTCTTAACACATAGGATACAAATCTAAAGTCAAATACTTGTATCTGAACTAACTGTATCTTTTCTTCAAAAAAATGATACCTAATTTATTTACAATGTGAAGAATATGTGACGGTGATAAAGTTATCCACTAAGCTCTCTTTCCAAAATTGTCAGATATTTTTTTCTTTTTTTTGAATTATTAAGGGTTTCTTTGAACCAAGAACTTTTTAGCACCCTTTTGTAAAAGTGTTTGCAGTTATGCTCATCACATTCATAGAGAATTTTTTTTTTTTTTTTTTTCTAAATTCCATTCATTTAACTGCTAAGAACCTTCTTGTAATTTTTTTTTTCCGTAAATTTTACTGTATATCTTTTAATATTGTTTATCACATAAGCAAGTATTTAGATTGGTAGACTCATTTCTTTTTCAAGTTCATCCTTGGCACCATACAGGTCCTGAAGAAGTCCCGTCCCCGTTGCTGAAACAATATTAAACAGAAGACTACATTTGTCATCTTAGGCACAATCTATGACAATACAATTGAATCATGACTGCCTTTAATTTTTGAAATAAATCAGAATTTTTTTTTAAAAAAAAAACACCTAAAACTTTTATATATATATTTTTTTGAAGATATTAAAAATGATACATTTTTCATGACTGATTGCACTATAGTAAAGTTTTTCTGTAAGGTTTAAAATTCATGCCCCAAAAGTTCATGAATATATATAGTAAGTCTTATATGTGGAAAATGTCTACAGGTCTCATTTCTAAAAAGCGGTACAAATCAATTTTTGTGGATTTTAAAATCGGTCCAGTCGATTTTGTTATATTCTCTCAGATTCAAATTCACTTGGGAAATGTATGATTCTGTCTCTTCTACTCCTCCAGCTGTGCATTGAATTGAATAGCAGGACTGGGTCCTCTAGCCTTGGTTGGCAACCAGTCTATCACAGAAACAACAGCAGATTGTAGGAAAAATCTTCTGCCTCATGAATCAAAAGAAATCCGATTGCTCAAGTGTGTATTGTGCATGGCATTTAACAGACTGACAAAATGAAACAAAATTTGATACTATTTGTAAAGAATAAAAAAAAAGTTTGTTTTATGAGTGGATCTGATTTAAAAAAAAAAAAAAAAAAAATCTGGAATAAGAAATCTTTAAAATTTAATATTGGATTTAGCTGCATCACCCTTTTTATTTTGTGGCACCGTGCTTGCCATCCTTCCAACTTATTTTGGCTCAAAATATTGACAACGATAAGCCCAATCGTTATGTAATCACATTTGATATTTTCTCTATTGCTTCTTTTGGATTCTGTTACTTGAAAGGTTTCAAATATTTTGTTTGTCTATTTGGCTAGAGATTTTCTACCACATTTTCTCTCCCAGTCTTCTAAGATCTCCACTACTCACTCACTCTCTCTCTCACTCTCTCTCTCACTCACTCACTCACTCACTCACACTCTCACTCTCTCTCTCTCTCTCTCAACTACTGGGCATGATACTACATATTTTTTATTTACATTAACAATCAACAAATCAAATAGGAAGCAGTTTAAGATTCATATTTTGGAAAATGGT
>CAHIKZ030003794.1:1165000-1197500 GCA_903632075.3 Acanthosepion pharaonis
AGTGACCATTGACCATGATTTAATCTCTTTGCTTACTCCCTCCCCACCAAACCAAGTGTCACCCTGTGTCTACAGCAACTGACCACTTCATGTAAATAAGCCTCTTTGGGGACATATTATTACCGTCATTCAGGTTTTTCTTTAATATTTTGGCACTTGCTTCTTCTCGATTTAGAAACAAAGGAATTCACAAGATAGCACTCAGAAAAGCGGAATTCTTTCAATGTAAAAAGTTTAAGTATTTCCTTGTCAAAATATTCCAATTTGATGAATTCTTCAATCTGGTTTTATTTATTTTCCAAATATAAATGGCTAGATTTTATTCCTTATTTTTTTTTTTTGCTTTTTTTTTTTTGCTTTTAATATATATATTTATTATTAATTTTATATATATATATATATATATATATATATATATATATATATCTTAATAATTAATATTTATTTGAATTATCATAAGTAATATTTTATAATTCATTCTTAAACCTGTGATATCCTAGGTAGTATTTTTTAATGTGAAATTTACTTACTTTAGTAACGTAATTGGTCCTAACCTGGTATCTTGAGGGGAGAGATATTTGAATTAATGACATTTTTAATCCAAATTTCATTTTAACAATTTTCAATAATCAATCACTGCTATTAATAGAAAATTAAGATTTACCATTTGTCCACACATTGAATATTTCTTTCATATCTTGTTTGTTATATTTATGTATTTAGAGATTCTTGATAACGTGCAAAAAATCTGCAATGCTATTGGTCCTTACTGGCATATCAGCTTCATTCAAATTCTCATCGCTATAATGTAGCTTCTCTGTACCTTTTCTATTTTCATGGTAATTCTTCTGATGATCTTTCATCTTTGATACCTGGATTTTATGAATTTAAGTGCAGTACTAGATTGGCACAGTGGAGTAATAGATAGCAACTTGGAATGAGGAATTGGAGAGCCGAGTTCGAATTCCAGTCAAATCTATTACATTCACTTGTGTGCTTATATACTTGGGAAAGGTATGAATCCTTTTATTCTCCCTCCAGCTATAGGTACATATCAGGACAGACCGTGTTCTATAGCCTTGGATGGCAACTGGACTACCACAGAAAGAAATAGCAACCTACCACAGGAAAAAAATCTGCCTCGTCAGTCATGTATCAAAAGATACATGATCGCCTAAGTATGTATTACGCATGGCACATAACTAACTGACTGACTTTCAAGTTGAATCCATTACATTCACTTATACCCTTGTGAAAGGTATGAATCCTCTTCTCTCTCCAGCTATGGGTAAATAGCAGGATAAACGTGTTCTATAGCTTTGGATGGCAACTGGTCTCCTGCAGAAAGAAAAAAATCTGCCTTGTCAGTCATGTATGGAAAGATACATGATCGCTTAAGCATGTATCAAAGCATGGCACATAACTGACTGAGTAGATTGGCATCTAGGTCTCTTCATTTTACAGTCGCACTTCTCGCTTGTGGAACTCCCTTCTGGCTTCTTGCTTTCCAATCAATTTTGATTTTCAAAAATTTCAATGCAATGTCAATCATTATCTTCTGTCTTAATTCCTGTTCTTTAATTGTTCTCTCACCTTTATATTTTGTTTCGTCATATTCACCCACACTTAAGTAACCCTTTGCATCTTAGTGGCTTTATTGCCTTCCTTGTGGTGAAATGGTTAAAAAAAAAGAATTTACATTGCTCATGTATTAATATGAGCATTACTAACAAAATGGAGTTATGTATATTTTTCTAATTTTAGATTCTTCAGTAATTTTGGGCTATTAAGATATATACAACATATACAGAATTGGTTTTGTAATCAATTAAAATACCCCCCACATAATGGTAAGACATTAGCTAGATGAAGACACCATTGCCACTAATATCTTACCATTATGTGGGAGGTATTTCTGCCACACCCTGTATTTGCTATATATTAGATAAGAATAGGTGAAAGGTTATTCACACTTAATACAGAATAGATATTGCTATCTCTTCCAAGAGATTATAAAATATTTCTTTCAAGGAATGTTTGTGCCATTTTCTTTCTTTTAATGGTGTTTTAGTGGTTGCATAGATCCAGACCCACCCCCTCTTGATATCCTCTTCCCCATTTATCATATTTTGTCCAACTGCATATTGAATTGTTCCATCCTGGGTATGATGGTAAACTATGTCCAGCAGCAAGGCTTCTGATCAGGTGGTTTTGAGGAGCATGGAACCACCTTAATTGTTCTTGTTCACAGGTCCACCCTGACCCTGGGATGGTAGTACCTGTTAGGATCCAGCTTTGGGCAAATAGTTAACCCCCAAACCAGGGTCAAAACACTATGAAAGTGTAAAAAAGGGGTTTTATAGTAAAAATACCAGCAATAAATTTTTGAAAAAAAATATTACCTGCAATAAAATATCTTGTCAGCATTGAATAACCCATTGAAGTGTTGATATGCCATAAAACAAAGCAAACTGTTCATCAGCTACGTATTTTTAAACCCCCAAATCAACTAAATCTTTCAAAACCTTTCATCCTTTGTGATAAAACATAATCTGCACAATTGCTGATGCTGTGGTCATCAGTATTTTGTGTACTTGTCTCTTTCACAAAATATATATATATATATATATATATATATATATACACACACACACACACACACACACACACAGATTAAGATATATTAGGTAATGCTGTTGTATTTACGAGGGTGGATGGCTTGTAAGATTAGGATTAATTACTTTTAATTGCTGAGTTAGCAGATTAACCCTATCCCAAGGGCAGTGGATATGAGGATTTAGAATCGGGTGGACACATGTTTGTCTTCAGTTGCTTGAAACTTGTTGGCAAATGGTCATTGACTTAGTAGTCTGTCAATATAAAAATACATGACCAGTAAAAAACAAAAAAAAAAGTGATAAAGTTTTTCAGCTTGTCAAAGTTTTGTAATGTTGTCTGGGTTGGTTATTGAAAATAATAACTAGAATGGTAACTTACAAAGTATAGGGGTTTATTTTAAACAAGAACAATACAAGTAGAAATTTACAAGTTTGTCTGAAGCTGGAAAGCAAGCTCTTCTGGGACCAACACGATAGATTCTTATATTATTGCTGGAGCATCCATTTAATGGAGGTGTATCAGTTCTTTGTATACTTAGCGTTATCAGTCTGTTTCCTACAACACAAAGTATGCGTTTAATTTATCTTGATATACTTTAAGATTATTTTTAAATCAAGAAGAAAGAATAAAAGTATTTTGCCGCTCTTTTTTTTTTTTTTTTTTTTTTTTTTTTTTTCCACTCTGGAAGACCTTCCAATTGGCTTGTAAGTAATTAAAAACAAAAATGAATACAACAATCTTGATATTATTAGGTTTTCATCTTTGTTTATCAGGTTTATTCTTCACAAAATAAATTAAAATTACATTTTATTCACTTATATAAGGCACATAAAAAAAAAAAAAAAAAAATCCGGTTTTATTTTTTCTTTGAAAAAACAATACCACATGGGCAAAATCTTTTTGGTGGGAGGTGATGCCATCCTTCCTGCACATGCGTGAACATTTTCGCGCCAGTAGGCTGCATCAGTTCCCAGCTGTTACCCATAGAGTACAGACATGTAGTGTGCACTCATCAGATTTCTATTTCTACACATGATGCCTGAATTCATTGAGCAGAAATATTGAAGCAAGCTTTCCTGGTCAAGAATAACACACCACTTGTTCATCAGACTCCCTACGCTCCGGACTTGGCACTATGTGACTCCTGTCTCTTCTCCAATCTGAAAACCAGGTGATTTCCACATAAAGTTGCTTCTGCATACAATTGCATTCAAAATATTAAGATTTCAGCATTAAATAACCCACAGAGGTGTTGATGTGTCACTAAACAAAATCAACCAACCAAAAGTACCTATTTATAGTAAAATTACTAACAATACATATTCAAAGGAAAATGACTAACAATACATTTTATCTGGAGTTGAAAGCATACAATTGTGTTCAAAATATTTAGATTTCATTATTAAATAACCCATAAAGGTGTTGATATGCTGCTAAACAAAAACAATCAACTAAACAACTCACATGAAGGGACTCTTTCATGACATTAATCCTTATAATATTCTACAATTTCTTAAATCAAACTGTATTCCAAAATATAACTTCAACAAAACTACAACATAAAACAGACACATCACAATAAACCTGTATAAGCTCAAAAGCTGAGTATCATCTACCATGTATTCAAATGTGAAAGCAGAATAACATATTTTTATTGCTTCAAAGCTCCCAAGAAAATTCAATTTTGGCATTAAATGGCCCATAATGAGTTGATATGCTGTTTAAGAAACAAATCAATCAATCGGTATCCGCTTGTGTCTTAGTGGATTTATTGCCATGCTTGAGGGGAAATTAATTAAATAAAATAAAAATATTTTCCAAACTCTTAATATTCCTTCTGGAAAGCATCTATCAATATTCCTATTCATTTTTAGATTTCTCTCACATTTTCTGTCATTTCTCTATTACTCCACTAACCTAATAGTTTTATTACTCCACTAACCTAATAATTTTATTTCTCTACCTGCATGATTTCTAACATCCACAGTTTGTAACTCACACTTTAGATAATCTCTTAAATTGGCAACCATGAATTCTGTTTTCTACAGTTAATAATTTTTTCTTGCCTTCCCTTTCTTACCTTGCCATAATAATGATATTTATTATGCTACTGTAATAATAATTAATTAAATATTCTCTTAGTAATATTTTTCCCCTCTCTTATTTCAGTTTTTCTTCGTTCATCTGACCTGTCCTTTCAAGGCATGGATGGTCATGACTCTGTGCAACTTCCTACCCTTTGTAGATCTTATGTTTGTCTTCTTACTATTGCTCTCACTATTGTCCTGCCATCCATTTACACAAGGTTGTTAGGTAGGGGTTGCTCTCTGTTTCCCACTGTGAGTGTTGAATTCTCCAAGCTCTCTTTCCTCATTACATATCCCAGAAGTTTCAACTGTGTACATATGTTCTTTTCATTCCTGTTTTCCTTAAAACTTTCTCATTGTTCACATGCTCTCTCTATGGTATTCTCAGCATCCTTCTGTAGAACCACATCGCTGTTGTCTTAAATCTTCTCTTTATCTGTGACAAAATTGTCCTGTATTCACTGCCATATTAGAGGATTGATATTGTATAGCAGTTCAAAACTATTTTTTTGTGTGTGTTTCTAATGAATTCAATTTCATTAGAATTATTCTTAGATAAATAAAATGATTACATTTCCTCTAACAAAATTATTAATGAACATGTAATAATCATAGATCCTGTGACCCATCAGGGTCATAGCGACACCACATGTACTGCAGCTGCAGTAAAAAATGGTTTCTTGGACAAGACGGCCTAACAGAGTCCAACCCTCTCCAGGTCGATTTTGAATTCAGTTTTTCTTTCTAGAGAGATTGCTACCCAAGGCTATAGAACCCAGTCTGTCCTGTTAATTACTCATAGCTGTGGGGAGAAGAATATGATTCATAGCTTTTCCCTTTGAAAGTGAATGTGATGGATCCAACTGGAATTCGAACTCGAGTCTTCAGTTCCTCAATTCAAGCCACTATCCATTTCTCCACCGTGCCTCCTAATGAATATATATTTTTCTTAATTTCATTCTTTCATTAACTTTCTGCATGCTCCCCCCCCCACTTTCAAAAAAAAAAAAAAAAAAAAAAAAATGAACTTACCCAAAGCAAAATTTTATTTCCCCTCCTCTTCATAGTTCTGCCCTGGGGGGTGATATTGGCATTTTAGTCCCCATTACACGTTTCCTTGTTTTCCTTCCAGTGTAGATGGTTTATCTTTTAGAATCTGTCTGTTCCTTCTTTCTAACGTAACCTGAATTCATTCTTTGTATTACCTGTCCTAAGGCTGCGGAATTTTCAGAAAGAATGTGCTATTGGTAAAGAATAACTCAGATGGCCAAGGGATGAACAACAAAGTAAGACGTATGAGGCATTTAAGAAGTAGTTACATTACTTAAGTTATGCTTTATCTAATTCACTTGATAAAGGTGATTTGGCAAAAGGGTCCCGCCAAGCGAGGGCTTCAGGACATAAAAACTGGTTGGCATGCAGTTTATTCTGGAGACTTCTTACAAACAATAGCATTGGAAAGTGAAAAAGTCTATTGCAGGAGAATATAGGGTGGCACGTAGCTTTTCTGTAACCATGATGGTGTCTCTCCCTGCAGGATCAGCACTGATCAGCCTGGATGGTGGTTTGAAACTCTGCTTACCCTCTGCAACGTAACAAAATGTACGAAAGAAACAAGAAAACCAAAAAAGGCAATAACCTAAAGAAAAGAAAAGATAAACCCCTGTTTCTTCCTGTTTCTGTTTTCCGTTCCCTGCATTGAAGTGTATACCCGCCCGTTGCCATCTGTCTGTTTTCGCCTTGCAAAAAGAATCTTTCCGTAAAGATCTGTACAAATAGAACATTTTCATCTTCAATGACAGAGTCTTGCCCCAGGAAAACGGACAATTCCTCCTCGTTTGCTGAACATTTCCATTGCTTCATACATTGAAGAGTAAAAACTTGTGGCAGTGATTAATAGTGGGGGATGTGCCAATATTTTTCCAATGGCTGAATGTGACAAAGTTTGGCTTGGATTGATTGTGTGTTTTTTTTTTTTATGTTTTATCAACCTTCCTTGCAGGTTGTTTAAATCCAGAAAATATTTTTAGATTGTAAAAAATTTTGGGATGATAATGAATCTACTGATAAAATTACTTAACCCATAGATGGTGGGAGAAGAGGGATTCATGCCTTTCTTAAGGGTTTTTGCACTTATGTGAATATAATAAACTTGACTGGGTTCATTATATTCGAATGTGTATATATATATATATATATATATATATATATATACACACATTTGAATATAATGTTTATAATAATATTATATTCATATATATATATATATATATATATATATATATATACATACACACATTTGAATATAATGTTATATAATAATATTATATTCAAGTATATATATATATATATATATATATACATACACACATTTGAATATAATGTTATATAATAATATTATATTCATATGTATATATATATATATATATATATATATATATACACACATTTGAATATAATGTTATATAATAATATTATATTCAAGTATGAATATATATATATATATATATATATACACACACACACACATTTGAATATAATGTTATATAATAATATTATATTCAAGTATATATATATGTGTATGTATATATATAATATATATATATACACACACATTTGAATATAATGAACCAGTTAAGTTAACTGTTTAAATGTGTCAATATCTGCTAACTCACTCGTGTCTTCTCTCTACCCCCCTCACTTCGTTAATTTACATATGTTTAATATGGCCCGTCAAAAATGTGTAAATTTTCTTTTCATTTTTTGTTTGGAAGTAAAGTCTGATGATCCGAGTCCTTTTAAAAGGGCTGTGGTGAAATAATTTATTACATGGAACCTTAAAGTGGTCTGTTTTTATTTAAATTATTTGCTCTGGATTTACATTGAACTCTCTGGATTTTATCCTCCTTAGATTTACCCATACAGATTACCTAGTTTTTCTTAAACTACATATATATATTGTTGTGTATGATACACCTAATTTACATAAGCGGACTACCGACCATATAAATATGGGTTGGTACCGGAAGACGGGGAAGATAGTAGAGATTAAGAAATTGAATCCAGAGACTCTGCCCGACTGCGATTTAGTCAACCCATTATGCAGGAACAGTCTTCCCAAGAATATACCAAACTAACTGTAAATATTGTGTACCTATTCTTTGTTTCAATACATTTTGTTAACGTACATTTTGTGTTGTATTATTCCATGCTTATTTAAGCTTCAACATATATATATATATAATCTGAAAAAGTGATGTTTTTTATTTATTAATCTAACAGATTTTATTACTTAAATGTTCTTTTTAGTGGATACCTATTTTTGAGTAGATGCTCCATTTATTTATTAAAAATTATATTTCTGTTTACTGTTCTGAATATTCAAGAAATCTTATAGAAAAGTACTCTTTGCTCTACCTAGGGCAGGGGGGGGGACACAGGTTAGTGAGCGCAAATTATTCTTCAATAAGATTTCTCGAATATTCAGTCCATTAACTGAAAATAAATAAAAGTAGTGTCTAATCAAATACGGGTATCCACTAAAATAACACTTCAGTTTTATATATATATATATATATATATATATATATATATATATATATATATATATATATATATATATATATAGTGTATTTCTGTAATGGTTTCTGGTATTGTTTTTCTTTCCTTTGTGATAGTTGAATTTCTGTTTAAAATTTTTGTTTTAAAGTTTTGTGATCTCTATTTCCCTATATGGAATCTCTTTGCTATCTCTGTCTATCCTATATGGAATCTCTTTGCTATCTCTGTCTATCCTAGGTTTTTGTATTGTTGATTGAGGACAGTGTTTTTGATTTCTCTCTCTATCTCTTTCTCTCTCTCTGGCCACCACACCTTTAATCTTTTGTCTTCACCTTGCTCCAGTCCCCCCCCCCCGGGTCATGTGAGTCATATCTAATTTGACTTTCATTCACATGAATGGTCAATGACACCTCAGTTGAGCCACCTCTAAAGTGTTAGAATGTAGATAGCTATATATCATTGTATATTACTTATAAGCCGGAATCTTATCAGACACACTAGGTTAACTGACCCAGTTTCTTTGTTAGAAGTTTGTTTATGACTACTTATTGTGTAAGTATGGTTTTGTGCAGTAGATGTACACATATCTATCTATTGAGGTATTCTTTCTATATACCTACAACTTGTTTCATGACTCTCCCTTCTCCACAACTGTCTTTTTAAGTTTCCTTGGGAAAGTAAAGCATCGACTCTTGTTATATCTTTGTCCTGACTTTTATAAGTGTTACTTTAGGGACGTTGTGCTGAACAACCATTAAAAAAAAAATAACAATCAAACTGGTGTGTATGTGTGAGCACAGTTTTGTTTATAAACAATTGATACAAACAAATTAACAAAAATGCAGACTCTGTCTAGATAATATTGTAAGCTGCATTTGCATATATTGCAAGTGGGTGGCAAATGGTCAGATTGTAATATAAATTTAAAATGTTCTAAACACCAGGCACCTGATGCATTAGAGTTGACCATAACATATAATTCCTGTTCTTGAAACTTGTAGTTGGAAGCACTTGAACATTGAGAGATGGTAAAAGTTTACTGACACTGGAACCAAACAACTCTTAATTTGTTTGAAAAATAACAGAAAATCCTTGAAAGTTCTGTCTACTTTTTTATAAAGTCCGTGAAAACAAATGTTAAAAGATATAGCAGCCTTTTTATTATATTGGTTAGGGAGGGAGTCCCGTGGTATATCAGTTAGGCAGGGGGTCCTGTGGTATATCAGTTAGGCAGGAGGTCCTGTGGTATATCAGTTAGGCAGGGGGTCCCGTGGCATATCAGTTAGGCAGGGGGTCCCGTGGCATATCAGTTAGGCAGGGGGTCCCGTGGCATATTAGTTAGGCAGGGGGTCCCATGATATATTAGTTAGGCAGGGGGTCCCATGATATATCAGTTAGGCAGAAAGTCCTGTGGTATATCAGTTAGGCAGGGGGTCCCGTGATATATCAGTTAGGCAGAGAATCATATCGTATTTACTCATGTCTAAGCTGACTTATGGATAGTGTGACCCCGGAATTTTTTTGTGTGAAAAACCTGATTTTTTTTCATACAGTTCATGTATAAATGTGACTCCAGCTTCCGAGCAATATTAGTAGGCCTACCGTAGTCAAATATTGCAGTCCTGGGCATCATCCTGGACCTATTTTATAGCAAATAAATGGTCTTTTTTTTCTTTTCTTTTTTTTTTTTTTTTTTTTTTTTTTTGCACAAAGCTACCACAAAATAGAAAAATCAATTAATCATAAAAAATCTGATACAAAGATGTGAATTCTGCACCTTCTTATCCACAGCCAAAAAATTTCCCTGTGTATAATGCAACCAGTCACCAAAAATGCATGACTTGTAACCTCTTCAAAAAAAAAAAAAAAATTACCTGTGTATAGTGTGACATCTTTATTGTTTGCATAGAAAAAAATGATCATAAAAACTTGCACTATACTCTGAGTATAAACAGTATTTATATTCAGACTAATATCCTGATCTTTGTTGTTGTTATCACAACATTCCTGCTGTTGTTTCATTAAGTTTTCGGTTATTGAGACTTCTGAAAATTATTTTGGTTAAATGGTTCCTGGTTACTTTTAACATTGGATTGTGTTCAATCTTCTCTCTAGGTAAGGAAGTTCTAGACAAATACTGTTAATAGTCACTGTAATTTTAAAACAACAGGTTTTGTCCATTTTTACAGCATGCTTGATTTTTTTTTTTTTCTCCTCCTGTTTGGATAGTTTGGCCAGAAAGGAGGAAGAAACATGTTTAATACATGGGAATTGCATATTTGAAGAAATATGGTTTCCAGCAGGGTTTCGGTTCAAGTGAAATTTTGTCAAGCAGTTTTATTACAAGATAGTGTTTTCTGTTTTTTTTTTTGTGATTTCTTCTTTAAAGTTTTTCTCTAATTGTATACAAGTATTTTTAGTTTGTATTAAAAATAAAAATTATTTTTGCCTAATAATGCCAGAAGTAAATTTATGAACAAATATGCATCTCGACAATCATTGCAAACAAGTATTCATCCTCATCGCCTGTCCCTCATTATGTAACTGTTGCCTGTCACCTAATTTACATCGACCATATAAATATGGGTTTACCGGAAGGATGGGGAAGATAGTAGAGATTAAGAAATTGAATCCAGAGACTCTTGGATTTTATTCAAACAAAATTTATAACCTATTCTTTGTTTCAATACATTTTGTTAACGTACATTTTGTGTTGTATTTCAGTTGGTTTTATTCAAACAAAATTTATAAACGCATTTCAGTTGGTTACAAGTTAGTGAAATAAAAATTATTCTCAAATATAATTTTTTTTTTTTTTCATTTAAAATAGTTATGATTATCTAAAATGAAATCCACTTACATCAGATTTAGCCTGTCACAAATGATAATAGATAAAGCAGCCATTTTCTGATACTGTTTAAATAACAAGAGTATGTATACCTACATGTCTTTCAGCTTGCTTGTATGATGATGCAAATAATGTCACAGGGAGGATTAGATTCATGCCTGTGAAAGATGGAACTTCATTTCCTTATTCTTTTTTTTTTTGTGCTGCAACAGCTCAAGTAATAAATATCATTGGTTTCCATTTCAAATATACTTGTGAATATTGAATAGTCTTTTTGGACTCCCTTGCTCATAAATTTATTCTTTGCTCTTTGTTCCTTGTATGTGAGGCGGCACCAAATTTGCTTTCGTCCAATGTATATTCTAAACAAAATCTATAAAATGTTTGTTACAAAGTAATGAAATTAAAAATTCTTCTGATGATATGTCTGAGATTTTTTTCTTTTTTAATTTCAGTGGAACAAGAAAATGACCTCCTCGTATGTGGTGACTGCCAAACGAACTTCCCACTTAAAGATATTCAGAAATTTATAAAACACAAAGTTCTCCGCTGCAACAAAGAAAACATCAGCGTATTAGACTCAGAGGCTGAATATGATGACGATGACTCTGAAAGTGAAACAATCTCTCAGATCGGCTCGAAACAGCCGAGCATCTCTGCTCCTATTGCCCGTAAAGAATCCCAAGATACGAAACATTCACCTCGGCCGTCCGAACCGATGAAGGAGCTGAATCGGTCATTAGACACCAACTCTAATAAACACAAGGAGGATGAAAACGGAAATGACGATAGACATAGTTTGCCCTTAAAACCTCATAAACTGGTAGTTGATGCTGAGTCAAACACTACGCATTCCGGTAAGTCTTTGAGATTTTTGATTCTTGCATCATTCTTAATGTTCTCTGTCAAGCTTGTGTTCTCTGTATGTGTGTATGAGGTGTAAATGAGATATGGGTTGGCTATGAAGTCAGTTTTGATATTATTCATTTGGCAAAACGATCACCCACTTAAAAGGAATGTTAAATTTTGTTTTAACTTGTTGTCTGGACTTTTATTGTTTGTGTCTATCTTTTGTTTGTATTTTCTGTTTTTAGTGAACACTGGGACCCAATAAAATTGGTTTTGTCTTAGGAAAAAAAAAATTAAATTTTTGCACTTTTTAACCAGGATCAAAGTAATAAAAACTAGTTGTACATTATTGAAAATACCTTAACTTTGAAAGTTAATTAAATGAACAGCCAGCATCGTTATGTAAAGGGCAAAAGACATTGTGTGGAAGAGAGACGTTCAGTGAAAAGTCGATTTTGGTTGCAGGAGATAAAAGTAGTTTTTGGTCTATATATTTGGACTGAGTAAGATTTGGAGAAAATGTACCCCCCCCCACTCCAGATTGAAGTCAAACCACCAAACATGAAATTATTTGCTCAAAGCATTTTTCACAATATTTTTTATATTAAAATTGCTTCCTGAAATGGAATTTTTTTTTTTTACACCTGACTAAAACTGAAAGAAAAGAGTATATTAATCAATTTGTTTTTCTTTTTTCTATTTCTTCTTTTTCTTCTTTTTCCTATCTCTCTCTCTCTTCCTTTCTCTCTCTCTTTTTTCCTTTCTCTCTCTCTCTCTCTTCCTTTCTCTCTCTCCTCGTTTTCTCCTCTCCCTCCTTTCCCCTCAGTTTTCTTCCTCTGACACAATTTTTTTCCTATTTCAATTTTCAATTTTCTTTAATAATTTCTCTTCCCCTGTCTCTAAAATACCCTGACCAATTTTCTCTCAAAGAATAGATAATCAATATCATGTACCAATCTCCTGAGATATGTCAAGCTTCACTTCAGCAACATATATCAATATATGGCATCGTACCTTTCAAAGAACATTCACCTCATCTTTTACTTCCTTCTTAGTCTTTTTTTTTTTCTTTTTTTTTTTTTTTTTTTTTACCTGGAGTGTAAAGAGTAAAATAAGACAAGTGGGTGGGGACGTCTTTCAGATTTAAAAAAAAAAAAAAAACCCTGCGTGCACTCCGTTTCGTTTCAGATTCTTGGGTATAAACTTAAATTCCTGTTCTTAAACCACTTTCCAGGAGTGAGCACATTTTCATGCATTTATTTATGAACACACACACACACGCGGCTAGTGCAAGTCTTGCCCCTCCTCCAGCTATGATACGACCACACCCCCACGATACAGGCCCCCCCTCTACTACATCTCAGTTTTCATAAGGTAGTACGCATCATAAAAAATCAAAAAAATTTTATTGTAACTTAATTATATACAATAATGGATCATATGCGATATATGTGAACAATTCAATTAGAAAAATTGAAAATAAATACAACTTAAGAGACATGTCGTAATAGATCCTTACATCTTAAATAAATTAATGTTTTGTGGCAGTTCTTAATGATGGATGCGTTAAAATTATTCAAATTTTTAGCAAGAAAGGAACTGAAGTTGATATTAAGTTTTTTTTTTTGAGACTCAGCATGTTCAAAACAAATTCAGATTTCGACAAAAAAAAGGTCCCAGAATGATGTCAAAATCAGCAAATTTTTTTTTTCTAACATATATATATATATATATGTATGTAGAAAAAAATAGCCAATATTGATAAGATAGCAAGACTCACAAAGCACTGCTCAAGACCCCCACACCCACCACAATAAGGTTTGAACCCTTCCCTGGTCAGGGGTAGTATATACTGGCTCTGTTTGAGAAATTTTATATATATAGTGGAATATTAGTGTTTAAGCCTTTTTATTATATCCTTACTCTGTCCTAGACATTGAGTTCTACCTGGATCATTCCTCTTGAAAAATTTTTTTTTTTTTTTTCTGAAAATATACATGTATGGGAATTTTTTATATATATTTTGCATATGTATGTATATTTTATTTTATATATATATATATATATATATATATATATATATATACACACACACACACACACGTGTGTGTGTTTGTGTATGTATATACAAATGGTAATAATTATATATACGCTCTATTATCTACACATATGTATTTACAAATGAGTGTGTGTAGATGTATTTGAACTGTAGATGAGTACATTTGTCTTTGCCTACACATTTATAAATTAACAACAGATTCACTTTTCCTTTCTTCTCTGGCTTTCCTTAATCTTCCGAAGTAATTACTTTTGAAGAGACACAACCAAAAATTAACATTTCATGTGTTTGGAGCACAGATTTGTGTTGGACAGTGGAAAGGAGAGAAAAGAGTTTGGCACTGAAGGCAGGCCACTTGGCATTGCCCGGGGCTCAACAACAGCCGCTTTTATGACTATTCAAAAATTTGAATTGTCAAAGTTGTTTTTATTTTTTTTTATTTTTTTTTTTTTACATTATTAACTCATTCTTAAATTTTAATTTGATTTTTTAATTGTTTTTTTTTTATACTTTAATCTTAATTTTATTTTAAAAAATTAACTCTTGTTAATTCACAAGTGAAAATAATGAATATCAATTGAATTTTCATTGATTTTTTTTTTTTCCTGCAATATTTTTAAAATCAAAGATCAAATATTTATTTGGTACAAAATTTGAATCTAGCAAAATTTCAATAACAATACAGGGAAACCTTGATTCAAGGCTGTTCATAACTCAAAATATTCGTAAGCCAAATTTATTTTTCCAATAAAAATCAATGTAGAGAAAAAAAGTCACAGTACAATAAAATTAGAAGACAATTACACCACAACATACAACACAGTGGTCAACTCGGAAATTATTCTGTTGGGGTTAACTCGGTTTGTCAATGTTGTTTGAGAGCCAAAATTTTGTTCAATTACCGAGGCATTTTCCTCTTGAATTTTCTGTTTGAAAACTCATTTGTTCAACATGTGAGATGTTTGTGAACTGAGGTTGCACTGTATATTGAAAAATATCCTATATTTGATTAGATTTAGAAATTATATGTTAAATCATTTTCTGTTTCTATTACTCAGAATTCAGGTTCATTAAAAGAAAAACAAAGGGACAAAAGAAAAAAACTTATAGTCAACGTGCTTCATTCTCTGAGGCACTTTATCAAGGCCAATGCAAAGATTTTATTTTGTAACAAATAGACACAAGCAAAAATGTTATTGGGTTTTCAAAATATTTGGTATAGGATGCTCATGAATATTTATCAGGTTGGCGAAAAAGTGAGGCAAATTCATGGAAATCAGGTGATACACTCCAATGTCTAATAAACGAAAGTGTGTTGGATATATATATATATATATATATATATATATATATATATGAGGCACAGTGGAGAAGTGGATAGAGGCTCAGATTGAGGAATCGGAGAGCTGTGTTCAAATTCCATTTGAATCGATTACATTCAGTTACATGTTAATACATTTGGGAAAGGTATTAAACTTCTTCTCCCTCCAGCTGCTGCCATCCAAGGATAGCCTTGGATGGCAACTGGTCTAGGAGAAGGACAACTCTGAATTCAAAACCTGTGGATGGTCATTTGTGGACCTTATGGTACATAGTGTACCAGGTCTTTCTATTCGGCCCTTCCAAAAGTGTGGTTGGTTCTACGCAAAGCCTTCACCACTATAATCAAATCATATGTGCTGGTGTCTGGGCTGTTGATTCCTAGGAACTGAGCTGCTTGACCCTCCTACATCGAATATGATGGGAGAGTCCACCACCATCACCACCATTTTATTTTTATATATATATATATATATATATATATATATATATATATATATATATGTAAAATGTAAATTAGTTTTAAATTATTTTGAATTACCATGAGGTTAAACTGTTTTCTTTTACTTTTTAGTATTTTTATGGCTTGGAATTGTAGTAATTCTTTCAGAAAAAGATTTTGGGAAGAATCCAGGGTACAGATTTATATTTTGATAAGATTCAGTAGTGGAACTTTTGAGAATTTTCCTTCTAAGTAAGTTACTTTTTCATTTAATAAGTGTGCATTCAGTTAGTCAAAGTTTTGGTCAAATTTATTTCTGTGTATGACTAAAGCATTTGATAAATTGTTGTGTATAAGGTCTCTTTTATGTTCATAGATACATTTTTTAAATTTCTGCAAGTTTCTCCAATGTATTGTGACGAACAGTTCTGGCAGCTTATTTTGTATATAACTGATTCAGAATTGTTATTGTCTATATTTTTGTTTCTGATCATATCCTTGTCTGTCTAGTTTTGTTCCTGAAATTTTTACATACACACACACACATATATATATATATATATATATATATATAAAACATACACACACACACATATATAAAACATACACACACACGCATATATATATATATATATATATATATATATAAAAACATACACAAACACACACACAAAGCAACTAAAGAACTAACAAGAAAGAACTCTCTCGTGACATTAATTCATATAATATCTTACATTTAAAGAAATCAAACTGAATTCCAAAATATAATTTCAACAAAACTTTAAGATAATCTACATATATCACCACCTCTAGGAATTATGTCCATACAAACATGTATATGCACAAAAGCTGAGTATCATCTACCACGTACTCAACTGTGAAAGCAGAATAACATGTATTTTTATATCTTTAAAGTTCCCAAGAAAATTCAATTTTGGCATTAAATGATCCATAAGGAGTTGATATGCTGTTAAACAGACAACAATCTCTCACACACACACACACACACGCACACATACAAAGGGGTGCTGAAAAGTTCACGGCCCAATCTGGTCAAATAACAAAACATCAGAATTTTTTAAAATCCTTTATTGGCCAAGCTAGGAATCTTTTTTTTCATCACTCCTGTCCATAGTTTAGAAAATTTATTTCCCTTTCTCCTTCTGTTTCCATTAAATGAACATGTCCTTGCATTTTTACATCTTTCATTTTCTCATAATCCATTCAAATATTGAAAATGTTCTTCTCCTACACCCCATCTCCTTCCCTCACATTGCAGAATGGAATTGTTTCGTAGATTTTAATCATTTTAAAAAAAAATTGTCTTCCTGCCATTTTAAGAAAATGGCTATATTATTTACTTGAAATGCCAGTATTTTTTTTTTCTGATTTATTTTTCACAGTCTGTGGTGTCATGCAAGTCTATGAGGCCTACTTGTATAGCAGTAAATACCACTGCAAATTTCAGTTTCATTCATTCCTTTTTACCTCATTTAGCTATCAAGTAACTAATTGTTTGACTTATTTATCCTTTTTTTTTTTTAACATTTTCGATATCATCTCTTCTTTCTTGTTTTAATGAAATCTAATAGTTCTCAACCTTTTTAATGTTCCTATCTTGTTCACTGGCAGACATAGTTTTACTTCCACATTAATAAACTTGTTTTATTCTGGAATGAATTTAATATTGAATTAAAAGAGAATTCTAATACAATATGACATAGTCTGTTTGGTAGAACAATAAGTACTTTATGTGGTGGAGACATTTTTCCGTTATACAAAATTCAAGACTAATAGACAAAGGGTTACTACCTTGCACAGTATGCCCAATTGGTTTGGACCCAGATTTCTTTTCCTTCTCCTAGACTAGTTGCCATCCAGGTCTATAAAGACCCAACTCTGTCTTATGCTCATAGCTGATGCGAGAAGAGATTGATTCATGTCTATGGCCCCTACACTCCCAAATGAAACACTCGATAATTGTTTTAGGATCCCTTATGTGGACCTGGAAGATGGTTTCATTAAACAGAAATGGCAGAAGCATTGAACCGATAACCATTCCTGGCTGAATGGAGTCAGGTGTCTCGAAATGGAAAAAAAAAAGTAATGCTTGTCCGACTACACATAAGCTACACATACCTGACCCATTCATACTTGCTTAAGAATGAAGATCAACCAACCTGTACAACATGCCAAGATGCACTCATGGTGAAACGCATTTTAACTGGACGTACATATTTGCACCTGCAAGACGTAAATACTACAAAGAAAACCAACATGATAAAACTACTTGAAAATACTAAAACCATCAAAATAATGTCCGACCTTAAAGAAATTGGTTTATACTAAAACATATAATACCTACAATAGATTATCTGCGAAGTCTAAAAACATGTTTGAGGGAAATTTTTTTAGTCCTACCCTGGAATACAATGGGGGTTAAAATAGGGGTTGTAGGTCTCATGCCTGATCATAACTATGTAGAGCAGATCTCTCAACCCATTCATAATGGCACAGTGGATAGTTGAGTAATCCAAAAAAGTGACTTGACCCAAAGAGTTGAGTTTTATTCCTGGCCACAGCAGAGGAAACAAAAGCCTGGAGAGTTGAATTACTAAACTGAAACTGAGATATCCCCCCAAAAAATGTATGGCCCATAGAATTAGAACAATCTACCCCTATGGACTAAATAAAGAGTTTGGTTTAAAATTCCAACATGAAGAAGTCTGAAGAATAAAATAGCCAAAACATTGTGAATATGGCAATAAAGATGAGGACAACAGTCCGAACGATGTAAATAGTATAAATAGTAAAAATACCCCATCTTCAAAATATAGACAGATCCTGAAGAAGTCTGGAGCATACAATGGCTGAAACATTGTGAATATAGCAATAAAGATAAGGGCAACATTCCAAAAGGTTTAAATCATGTAGATAGCAACAATACCTCATCTCAGAAATAGACAAATCTCACAAACTTTCATTCCTGTTTGGATATTTTAGAGAATTATGGATGGAAAAATGGTCTAAAATATTTGACAAATTACCAAAATAACCAATTAGAAGTTATTTTCAGAAGAAAAAAAATAATGTAAGAGTTCTGACAGGATACAATATTCAAAAGTGTATGACCAATTTTACATATAAGATATTTACTGTTATGCTTTTATTAGTCTTTCGGTTATCAACAAAATCACTTATTGGTGTGGTGCCTACAATTGATCTTTGAATTTGCGATTTAGAATGTCTTAAAATTATTGACATATGTATTAACGATGTCAGATTGCCCTAAAATCATTTAATGTGGTAAAGAGCTCTTACCAAGGTCTTTTTGAACAATGGAAAAGCTTAAACTGGTATAAATGTTTCTCTGACTAAAAGAATGGATGATGGTTTGTTGAAAAATTAACAGCCCAGTCCACTTTGCAAAAATCTGACCAAAGATCTATTTTTATTTTTATTTTTTTCTAATAATCCCTTCTTGGTTGGGGTTAAGACCTTTTCAGTACACCCTCGTTTATGCAATGACGCCAGCAGTTAGAAACCTGAAACTTTTAAAAATGGATTTCTCAGTGAAACTATTGTTTCTTTGTGGAATTTTGTCAAACTGGGTTACTTAGAGAAAGGAATAGGGTTGGGTGGAGAGATGTAGAAAACTTTGCACCCTTTTCTAAGAAAGAAATTCTATTTAAGATTAAGTTCACTAAGTATTTGTTAATCGAGATGTTTTTTAATTCTCTTTTCAGATGCCTTTCAAGAAAATAGAAAGTTTGTCTAATTATTAAAAATTGGCAATTAATTATGGTAATTAACAGGTCCTAGCAATTTTAGGTTCCTTTTTTGTTATATATTTTAATGATGTCAATGCAATTTTTCAAATAAGAAATTAAGAATGGTATTCAAAATCCCAAAGGGTTTAAAAGTAATTTGTAGTCCGTTTTGTATATCTTTCTTGGTGGATGTTAACCATAATATATTTACTTACCATAAATCAGAAATTCTAGAGGACAAAAACTGATACATAGAATTTTTTACACTTTGTCATTCATTTGTTTACCTATACCTATTATTTACTTATACAAACACACACACACACACACACACATTGTATTTGGGCAACAATCACTCTTTTATACATGTTTTGTTAAAGATGACTGACAATGTACTGTGATTAAGTTTTCTATTTATCTTGTTTTTGTACAAGCGATTTCTTTTCTGAACACAAAGTGTGTAAAAACTGTCCAACAGTTCTTTTGGCTAATCATTTATGATTAGGACAATTTTTATTTTTAACAATGTGTAGGTTTTTTATCTATGTGTCTAAAGATGTAGAAAAGTGTTAGACAAAATTTTTTGCACTTTTTCATTCCTTTGGCTACCAATACCATTTTATATATAAATATTTATTTTTGATTCTTTTAATTTTTTTTTTTTTTTTTTTTAATTTTAATTTTTTTTAAAATTTTATTTTAGTTTTTTAAAAAAAATTTTTTTATTTTTTATAGGGTTTTTGGTTTAGCCAAGAACTTTTCAGCATCCACTGTATTTCTACTGCTTTTAAAAAGAAAACGTGACTTTTTTTTTTTTTTTTTTTTTAAGCTTTTCAAATCATTTTTGATTTTTTTGTTTTAATTTTAAATGTACACACACACACACACACACACACACATACATATATATATATATATATATATATACACACATAAACACACACACACACACACACAAGTTCAGTAATATTGCTTAACTAGGATTTTGCTTCTCTTGTTACAAAAAGTTACGCAGTGCTGTACATATGTCAGAACCTAAGTATCTAGGAATATATAAGATATACTTTGCCATAAGCAATTGCGTTTTCTGAAATGTTGTAACCTTGGATTTCCAATAACAGCCAATAAATTGCTCAAAATTCTACTTGGTTCACTGGAAATCCATAAAGAGAAAGCTTTCCAACATTTTAATGAATTTCAATATTTTAATGAATTCTTTCATTTTAATTGTAATGACCAAAGATTTTAATTTTTTTTAACAAGACTCAACAATTTTAAAATTGTGATAATTCGCAAAAATAAGATTTTATTAAATTTTTATTTCAAATTTTAGGAAGTTTGTATATATTAAATGCATGCATAAATTATAATTTTAATGCTTAAAACAAATTTTTTACCTTTACCAAAATAGCACCTTGTCTGATGCTTGTATAAAATCTACCAATAGAAATCCAGGTCAAAGATCCCCGCTCTTTAAGTGGTCAGTGTAGATCTTGTGAAATCTGTATACCTTTGTATTAGAAGAATCTGCATTGAAGTTTCTGGAACTGTTGAATGGCCGGGGTCTGAAGAGGTCTTACATAACATGTATCTAGAAATGGGAATAAGAATCTGTTGATGGAGAGAAGGGTCTTGGGGTTGGGAGAAGCAAAAAGCAGACAGTCAGTCAGGATGGCACCAACCAAAACTAAATGCCAGCCTCCTGAACTGCCAATGCCAAAAAAACTCTAGTGACTGGTATGGGATGAGATTGCAATGGGAATGGTAGAGAACTTGTTAAAATTTCTGTCTGTAGTGACGGCGGTGTGGGACCCTGGTGAGCTGATCAGCAGATGTTAGAAGGCTCAAGTTGCTAGGTTACTTTTTCTTGTTTTTTTTTTTTTTTTGTTTTGTTTTTTGTACAGTAAGAAGAACGTAAATCTTCTTTATAAGATGTACCTACTTTTGTGTCACGGCTTCAGAAAAAACATTAACCCTCCCCACCTCCTTGTGGCATTTGCCACTATTTAAAAAAAAAAAAAAAAAAAAAATCTAGCAATCTAACTTGGTAATGCCCGGGACAGAAGCTTTAGTCATAACTTGCAAGTATATATTTCTGATAAAAAGGGTTTTTATTTATGTTTCTTCTTCAGGTTCTGTGTCTTTAGGCTCAATTTTTTATTTTTTACTGTAGATTTGATTTAATTTGATTAAATGTTAGCATATATTTTTTTAATATTTTATTTACTCAGCCTTTTTTTTTTTTTTAATATTGAATTTAATTTTAAAAATGCTGCCTTTTTTTTTTTTTTTTTTTTTTTTTTTTAAAAGGACATGATGGAACTTTCTCGCATGTCCACTAGTTTTTCATTTTTCTCTTTGATTAAAAATGGTTAGGACAGGGTAAAGAAACAATTATTTTATTTTGAGAACAATTAAACCAAAAATTGCTCTGTTATAAACTTTTTCTTTGTTTTTTTTTTTCTTTAATTTATTTTTTTATTTTTTTGAAATACCTGTTCATTTAGAACAAGTGATTCAAGTATTTCTTTATCTATGAACTGCTATATGTTCTTGGAGTGGTTTCTTTTTGTCTTTTTCTTGGTTTTGAATTCAGTTTTCTGTCACTTAGACTGGCAGCCACCCAATGCTAGAAAATCCTGTCTACTCTTCTATTTCTGGGAAGGTGGCTTATAAGAGATAGATTAATGTCTTTTACGTTTTTTCTAATGGTGTCCTGTTAAAAAAAAAAAAAATGTCTTCTTGAATTTCTGTCTGAATTTCTGATAGTGAATTATTGTTTATTATTTACTTTTGGGCAATTATCCAAGCATGGCACTCTCTAAGAGAAATGATGTCAGTTTAAGTTCATTGTCCCATCTTCAACAGACCACATCCTGAAGATGACCAGGGAATAGTCAGAAGCACTAGAAGTGGTGATAAAAAATATGAACAACTTCTGTACACTGTGGAACCATGAATCCATTCCCTTAAATGAAAACAAGAGAAATTACATTTAAAAAAAAAAAAAAAAAAAAAAAAAAATTAACAAAGGATTCTTTGTCCCACATATTTAATAATATTTGTGTGTGTGTGTGTGTGTGTATATATATATATATATATATATATATATATATTTTTTATGTTTGTTGTTTGTAGGGAGGGTATATTATTCACATATGTGCACCTCCCTCCACTTTCATTTGCAATCACCCTCCTACCCTTCTCTTCTCATTCCACTAACCCTTCTCCCTTTCTCTCCCCCCATTCTCTTCTTGTCTTTTCTTTTTTTTTTTTTTTCCTTTTGACCTGAAATGTCCTCTGGCCTTTCAACCAGTGCTGATACCATCTCCTTGATTTGGTAGCCACCTCAGGCAGAAGCAGGACCCTGTAAGCCAAAGCAAAGAGAGCCATGGTGCAGGCCAGTGGGGGTGGTGATCATCGAGGCTCCAGGGTGGCAGGATAGAGGGGCAGCTGCAGTAGCTGTTGTAGTAGTGTGTGTGTGTGTGTGTGTTGTGTAGGTTGGGATTTGTGAGTTTCTGACTCATCACCAGTTCCCACCCCCGTAGGGCATCTTAACACTTTTCTTTACCAATCTCCTGCCATAACAAATGCATTTCGTACTGCGAGCAGAATTACTTTTCTTAAAAATAATTCTTTTCTTACAGACTCATTTTACTTCTGAGCACCCTCCCTCTCTTTACTTTCTCTCTCCTCCTCTCTTTACACTATCTCTCTCTCTCCTCCTCTCTTTACACTCTCTCTCTCCTCTCTCTCCTCCTCCTCTCTTTACACTCTCTCTCTCCTCTCTTTCCACACTCTCTCTCTCCTCCTCCTCTCTTTACACTCTCTCTCTCCTCCTCCTCTTTCCTCTCTCTCTCCTCTCTCTTTCTCTCTCTCTCCTCCTCCTCTCTTTACACTCTCTCTCTCTCCTCCTCCTCTCTTTACTCTCTCTCTCTCCTCCTCCTCTCTTTACACTCTCTCTCTCTCCTCCTCCTCTCTTTACCTCTCTCTCTCCTCCTCCTCTCCCTCTCTCTCTCCTCCCCTCTCTTTCTCTCTCTCTCCTCCTCCTCTCTTTACCTCTCTCTCTCCTTTCTATTCTCTCTCTGTCTCTCTCTCTCTTCCCATATTTTCTTTTCTCTCTCTCTCTTCCCGCATTTTCTTTTCTCTCTCTCTCTTCCCGCATTTTCTTTTCTCTCTCTCTCTTCCTGCATTTTCTTTTCTCTCTCTCTCTCTCTTCCTGCATTTTCTTTTTTCTCTCTCTCTCTCTTCCCGCATTTTCTTTTCTCTCTCTCTCTCTTCCCGCATTTTCTTTTCTCTCTCTCTCTCTTCCCGCATTTTCTTTTCTCTCTCTCTCTCTTCTCACTCTTTTTCCTTGAAATAATCAAATATATTTAAAACTTTCACATCTTTCGTTGCTGACACTTTTTTTATGTCTGCCCACTTTCTCTGAAAGTTAAGATTTTTCCACATTAAATGTTTGATATCAGTTGATAGATAAGTTTAATATACTTAGGTAATTGCATTGCCCACACACGCACACACACACACTAATAAATAATTATTTCTTAATGTACACCCCCTCTCCAATCTTCTCACAGCTATCTTTATCTATCAAAGTATGTCTATTCAATAAATAAAACTAATTTCTCAGGACATTTGACAATTTTTCGCATTCATCTGTCAATCATTGGACTGTGAATTTTTTCTTTTCTTGACAACCACTGACGGAATGTCATCTTCTTTCTTGATAGAGACATGAAATTTTTGGCACAGACATTTTGAGACTCAACTGGCCTCCATCTATTTAGAATTAATGCCATGTTACTCTTTAATTATTTGCCAGAAGCTATGGTCTGCTGTTTTGCAATGAGTACTTTCTTGCCTTTATGTTGAAGGAATCACAAAGATCTGTACCACATCACTTGGGTACAACAAGAATGCATGTCACTTGGGGACAACAGCAACAATTAAAATGGAGATCACATGTAACTTGAAGTGAGAATAATGCCATAATCAAGATGCTGACATTCCACTCTGCTTCAAACAAAAAGTTAGGAAGGAAATCTCTGATCATAAAAAAACCACACGTAAAGATTGGCCTTTTATAACCAAAAACTATTGTTTTTAAATTCTGCTTTCGCAAAGCTAGTCATTTTTATATAAAGTTTAAAATGTTTAACTTGATTTAAAATGTTTACAAAGTTTAATCCAAAGTTTAAAATTCAAAACTTAAGACTTGTCAAACATTGGCAGTATTTGCTTCAGATTTGTTTTTTTTTTTTTTTTTTTTTTCCGTCCCTTTTGTTTAAAATTTTGCCATTACACTGTGTAAATTCTGTCTTCATAAACTAACAAAATGCTTTTTAAAAACAAGTTCGGTCAGTGTTCTTTGATATGATTTTAAGCCAATCCAGGCCATTGTGGATTTGCATTGTTGGGATGGACAAAAAATATTTGGAAAAGGTACAAAGGTTTGCAGGGTGGCCAAGTGCTCAGGACTTTGAACTCTTTGTGGTCAAAGCTCTTTTAATACCTCAGATTAGCCAATGTATACTAACAGGCTGAAGAAAGTCCACTATTTTCACCTCCTCCCAAGGTTCATCTTAGTTGACCTTTAAACCTTTTAATCATCTATTTGTTAATTGATTATTGGTCAAATATTTCACTCACTTTCTTTGTATGCCTCTTCTATTCCTCACTTTTACTGTAAAAAAAAATAAATAAACATGGGATTACTGGTTTAGTTGGAACCTAGAAACATCCTGTTACAAACAGCAGAAATTGTCAAGCTTTTAAGAAGACTAGATTTCATTAGCTCTTTTCTGTATTTTAATAGTGTTTTAGCTGCAATTTTCTTTTCCAAGTGCTCATGTAATTTTATATCATAAGTAAGATTTATTTAAATTAATTATAGTACACATTTGCTTTGATATTTAGTATGACTTATTTAGCAAATTCTGTTGGTAAGAGGAAAAAAACAAAATGCTGGTAATGGTTGTACTTTCATTTATTATCATTGCCCACTGACATTACCTCTACTCTGTTACTCTAAAAAAATTAAATATTTCTGTTGTTGGAAGTGAAGCGAATATGGTCCTGAAAAATTTGAAGGTTCTCACAAATTTAAGCAGATAGGTTTCCTTATTTAGTGACTAACCATTTATAAAAGAGGATTCTGCATTTAAGTCTCCTTACACTAAGAGCTTACAACCAACCTTGTCTTTTGACAAGGTTGGTTGTAAGCCAAGGACCATACCTCATCTTGACTAAATCTGACACAGGCAGAGTGGACCACAGCATTATCCATTTTTACATATTAGCATTTTCCACTATCTACAGTTTACCAATTCTTGAGAACTTTTAGGAATGGATTCCAGATGTACTGTGTGACGTAATGGAGAATGAGAAATCAGAGAGCAGTTTAAATTCCAGTCAGGTTTGTTAGTTTTGCTTAGGCACAAATACCCTTGGGGAAAGTATGAATCCGCCTCTTCTCCTCCATTCTATGGAGTCCTATAGCCTTGGTTGGCAACCAGTCTACTGCAGAAAGAAATGGCAACCTTTTGTGTGAATATCTTTTGTCATGAATCAAAAGAGACATGATCACACAAGCATGTATCACTTAACTGACTGACCTTCTTTTGACTGCCCCCACTTGGAAGGACGCTTAATTTCTGGCGGACACATTTTCCCTAAATATTAATAGGTAGCTCATTGGGAATGTTCACTCTGTGCACTTGAGTTAGTGAGATTAAGTTGTATTGCCTCTGTGCTTTCGTGCAAAGAGATCAAGATGTCTTTCATATACAGAAGCAAGGATTGAACTCTTGACCAGTCATACATCAGAACCACAAATTTCTCTTGAACTTTTACATTAGACGTCTCGATTTCAGATTGGCATGGGCACAGTTTTGCAAATGTCTGCCATCTTTCTATTCCTTTGAAACTTGATACACCATTCCTTCCAGTGAAGATGTTAAAAAACAGCATTCTCCTTGGTTTTCTCTGGTCCAATCACAGAATTAAAGACATAGACAGGGATCCAAAGGTGCTCTATTTTGTCAAATAGAACTTCTTTTTTCTCCGGCCCCATTGCTGTAAGACAAGCTTTCTCCGGCCCTGTTGCTGTAAGGCAAGCTTTCTCTGGTCTCTTTATAAGGAATGCAGTGATTGTTACAGAGTTTGTGTCATTAACAATCCACTATCAAAGACTTGTCAGCTTCTCTAACTGCATGCCAGAGATGTAAAAAATTTTGTGCATTTTCTTTTTGCATGCATACAAGGAACCAACTCTAAAAGCTGGTGCAATTGGCACTGTTGAATGCATTTTGCACATTTGTCAAAACAATTGGTAATAGTGAGATTAGCTGCTTCCATACAGGAAATATTCAGCAATATTGGCTCAACAGTTAGCATTTTACTATCAGTTGACATCTGTTGACATCTATGTAATCTTTCACTTTAAACAGATTTCAGGAAAATAACTTCTCAATCCAGTAATTGTTATTGCTCTTTCTAGTATTGATGGGAGTTTCCTTCCTAACTTTTTGTTTAAGGTAGTGCAGAAAATCAACATCTTAATATATCATTATTTTCTCTTGTTATATGTGCTATCCATTTTAGTTGTTGCTGTTGTTGGAAGTTTTCAAGTGATGTTTTTGTTATTTGATAAAGCTCTTTGTGATTCTGTAGCACTCATCTATAGGGCCTGAAGAAGGATTGTGTTTGTAGGATTCATCTGCTTGAAGTCTGATTAACTACAGCATTAAAAAAGAAATTGATACAATTCTGTTTTGTTGGCGCTGTCTTTGAGGAAACTTTCTTAATGTTTCTATGTTTTGGTGAGCCTTTCCTTCTAATGGACTTTCCTCATTCTTCAGACAACAAGCTGGACTGGCAATAAATATCAAAGATCTTGTGATTACTACTGTCTTATTCTGCTTTCAGAAGAATATTCTTAAAATCTCTTTGGCATTTTGGATGTTTTTGTAACTACTAATGACGTACCCTTCACAAATAGTATGTTAACTCAGTCAGTTATGTGCACTGTGTCATATACACTTAGGCGATCATGTATCTTTCGATACATGACTGACGAGGCAGATTTTTCCCACAGTAGGTTGCCATTTCTTTCTGCAGTAGACCAGTTGCTATCCAGGGCTATAGAACCCAATCTGTCTTGCTATTTACCCATAGCTGGGAGGAAAAGAAGAGGATTCATACTTTACCCAAGGGTATTACCACATAAGTAAATGTAATGGATTTGATTGGAATTCGAACT
This sequence comes from Acanthosepion pharaonis, assembly GCA_903632075.3. NCBI lineage: Eukaryota > Metazoa > Mollusca > Cephalopoda > Sepiida > Sepiidae > Acanthosepion > Acanthosepion pharaonis. The sequence goes on from CAHIKZ030003794.1 coordinate 1,192,819, forward strand.
CGGCTCTCCAATTCCTCAATGCAAGCTGCTATCCATTATTCTACTGTGCCCCCCCACTACGTTACGTATGTTAGATACTGGTCTTGTTTCTGAAACTTTCCTTTTCATCAGTCCCCATGATTGGGTGCGGTCATAAGGTCACTTTGCTGCAGGGTACCTGGCCAGCTCCCCTCCCAATGTCTGAGTTAGTTCAACAGTAAAACAGTGTGATAGAGTTGCATGATTAAATTTATGCAGTCGAGGCGCTAAGGAAAAAAAAAATCTCTACAGAGCAGTTGTCATGGAAATATTTGTAGAAAAGACAAAAGGAAGCCTCATCATGTTCATTACTTGCTTAGAGAGTTGGCTGACAGTGTTGAAAGATTTAACACTTTTCTTAAATTTGATATTTCTTCAACCACAAAAGCAGTCTTCTTTTCAATAATCTGAGATATCTTTTGCTGTGATCCCTTTCTAGCTTGGCTTTTGTTCTGGTTTGTATCACAATGGTTTTTATGCTTTCACTTTCATGTACACTTGCTGGATGAAGTGGTATTGGCATACCATTGATAACCTGAACCAATGGTACTTTTTTTTTTTTTTTTTGTTTTGCAATTTTGTAACCAGCACTCTGGTCATCTGTGTTATAAACTAAATTCATTCAAGAGTTTGAGCCTCATGCAAGTCGGACCAAAACTGGAAAATTACCATATCTAAGCCGGAGCTGCTCAATCCTCACTTTTCAGCCTTGACAGAATTCCAGAGCATCTCCACAGCCTTGTGGGTCATGAAATATTTTCAACCTTACTGCCCCTTTCTCACAGGGGAAATGTTGCAAGCATATCACTATTCTATTGCAATTTCCATAGAAAATATTCTAACAAACTACATTTCTTAGTTGCATCTGTTCAGACCTTTATAACATTTGGGGATCTAAAGCTGATGTTGAACTCTACACTTAGTTGCAGAGTAATGCCTGCTACCAATGTGCCTTTATTTGTTCTTTTTATTTGTCTCCTTACCATGACTGGCCATTGGTAATCTAATGAACTTTCCTATTGGAATTTCCCTTGTCCGAGATTAATTGCTTTGGTTGCTTCATGAGTTGTGTCTTTGCAGATCTTCTGGTTATCAAGCATCTAAGATCTGCTTTTTGCATCACCTCTACCTCAGAGTAGGAATTTGACTGTTACAGGCTTTGCAATTCACATGCCATTGGCGCATTTTGTAGTCAAAAAGAAGTATTTCTTTTTTTCGCTCCAGTATCATCAGTCTTTTTCATGAGTAACATTTCAAATGTACGTCTATGGTAAATATCTCCTAAAATTTTAACCAATCTCGTTCAGCCACAATTTTAGCCTGACTGCAATGGTGTTTATGACCCCTTTTTCACTGCTTCATGGTAGTCTAGTAGGAAAAACTTCTTATATAGAGCATTAAGTCAACCTGTGCCCTAAAGCTAAATGGATAAATAAATGTCATATGTATGTATGTGTGTGTGATAAATTGATAAAGCCACTAAGATGCAAGGGGTTGCTGAGTGTTAGAGAATATGAGAAAAACTACTATTAAGGAGTGAGGACAATAAAAGAACAGGAATTAAAAAGACAAAAGGTATTGGTTGACATTGAATTTACATTTTTGAAGATCAAAGGCAATTAAGCCACTAGGATGCAAGAGGTTACTCAGTGTTATAGAATATGCAAAAAAATCTACTCTTAGCAGGAGAGGACAATAAATGAACATGATTTAAGAAGACAGAAGATAACGATTAACATTGCATTTTAATTTTTGAGCATGAAAGTTGACTGGGAAACAAGAAGCTGGAAGATAGTTCCACAAGTGAGAAGTGTGAGAAAAAAAACTGCTAGCATAGAGTTTACGGTTACATCTCTCCATTTCAACTGTAAAATAAAATGACTAGATGTATAAATGTAAGTTATTTCACTTTAATCAAAATCAATTGTTTTTTCCTTTAATCTACATTTTGTTGTCATACCTCTTGTCTTAATAATCAGTTTAACTTTAATTGGTTTTAATAATACTACCAACCTATTAGGTGATTACATCTGCAAGCTCATATGTTTTAAAATGAAAATGAATTTTATTTAGAATCATTAGGCTTTATGTATACTTCTCTTTCAAATGATTTTTTAGTTTAATCATATAGAAATTTCTTTGACCGATACCATTTGAAATAAAACCTGAAGTAGTTCCGAGCCGAAGGAATGTCGTAATTCTGATAATGATTTTACTTACTTATTTACTCACGTTTTTTTTTTTTTTTCATTTAGGTTTGAGCCTAGAAGCCAGTATCTATACCAAGGGTAATTCCTTTCACACAGCTATGCTTCTATGAACAGTCTGTTTGTATACCTGCAAAATCACTCCCCCTCCTCCCCCCCGCCTGCAACTCCTCCCTCTTTCTAAAAGTCTCTTGTCTGTAGACATTCAGTGAAACTCTGAGAAAATCTGATTTTCCAATTCTTCTTTCCTCGTGTCCAAATGTGCTTATATTGATTAAATCCTGGCAAAGGAAGGAAGGGAATGCAAGACCGTTTTGCACGCACCTATTTAGCATAAAGTGGAGTGCATCGTTGTGATGCATTCCTCGCGAAAACCTTCCTATTGTCACTCAGTCTGTAGCTACATTGCTTAAAACTCTCTCTCTCTCTCTCTGCTTATTTGGGCCTTCTGAATATGAAAGATGACAAAAAAATCCCCGGTTTTTCAGATTTCCACTTTGATGGGGTTTTTTAATGGTTAATATTGTTACAGTTTTGACTTTTTTTTTTTTTTTTGTTGTTGGTTAGTGTATATCAGGAAGGTGTATATAAGTACTTATATGTATATGAGGTTTCTACTTGGATATATGAAGAGAAGAGACAATGGAATATACTAGATTTCAAGAGACACTCTCTCTCCCCTCTCTCTTTTTCTCTCTCCTCTCCCCTCTCTCTTTTTCTCTCTCCTCTCCTCTCCCTCTTTTTCTCTCTCCTCTCCTCTCCCTCTTTTTCTCTCTCCTCTCCTCTCCCTCTTTTTCTCTCTCCTCTCCCTTTCTCTTTTTCTCTCTCCTCTCCCTTTCTCTTTTTCTCTCTCCTCTCCCTCTCTCTTTTTCCTCTCTCCCTCTCTCTTTTCCTCTCTCTTTTCCTCTCTCCTCTCCCTCTCTCTTTTTCTCTCCTCTCCCCCTCTCTTTTCTCTCTCCTCTCCCTCTCTCTTTTTCCTCTCTCCTCTCTATTCTTTTTCCTCTCTATTCTCCTCTCTCCTGTCCTCTTTCTCCTCTCTATCTACTTCTATCCATTGCTATTTTTATCTCTCTCTCTCTCTTTTCCTCCCATCTCTCTTTCTCTTCTCTATCCTCCCACTTGCTCTTTCTCTCTATCTCTCCTCTTTTGCTATTCTTTTCTCTCTCTTATCTGTAGAGGTCACCACCAGTCTCAGAGCAAAATGAAATTACAAATATTTACATAATATAAAGACTATTGTACAGCTCTCACAAACCATTGATAGTAGGTGCTCTATAAACTTTCTCTCTTACCAAACTACACTCTAAACGAAAAAATACAAACACCTCTAATTTACATGTATCACTTTAATTTTTGTAGACGATATCTGTATTTGAGAATATTTCATTACGTGTTCTCATGTGTAAAAATCCATATTTTTCAGTATAATCTACTACCCTGTTAAGGCACTTGATTCATTGGAAAATCTGAATCATATTGAGTGAATGCTTCAGATCAACATTCATCTAACAATGTCAGGGTATGAACTTAGTGATTCCTCAGTGTCTGTCTATATTTCTGAGATGAGGTATTATGTACACTATTTACATTATTTGGACTATTGTCCTCATCTTGTCGCCATATTTATTACAACGTTTTGGCCCTTCAGTATCTGTCTATATTTCTGAGATGAGGTATTATGTACACTATTTACACTATTCGGACTATTGTCATCATCTTTGTCACCATATTTATTACAACGTTTCGGCCTTTCAGTATCTGTCTATATTTCTGAGATGAGATATTATGTACACTAGTGTTAGTGATTCCTTTTAATATGAATTTATATTCTCTTGACATGTGTAAGGGGAATATTTTCAAAGCACATCCTATGAAATTTCTATGGTTTTGCTTGTCATGCACACACACACACACACACACACACACACACACACACACACACACACACACATTTTGTATATTTGGACAACAAACCTTCATTTGTACCTGTCTTGTACAATGTGATGGCCAAGGAAAATTTTGTAAATTTTTCAATTTAGTTTTTATAGTGTCTTTACGTATTTACTTTTAAGTCTTTAGCCATTTTTAATTGGGGCTTAATTTTTGTTGGTTAGTATATTTTTACACACACACACACATCATGCATCTGTGTTGTTAATGACATTTGCCTTGTGTGTTTCTGCGAATTTTAGCTAAACTATTGCAAGTTTCTGAGCTTGCTCATTTCCATTGCTACCAGAAATACTTTGCTTATTTTTACTGAAAATGATGCCAAGAAAACAGTAGTAGATGGAGTAGTGGTCAAGTCAGTGGGCTGTAAATAAGAAAATACATAAACTTGCATATATCAGGCTAAAATTATGATTTTGGAGGATATATATATATATATATAATGTGTGTGTTTACTACCAGAATATGCTGTGTCTCTATGTGATCACTTGAGTGAGTAAAAACTTT
>CAHIKZ030003794.1:1202500-1242500 GCA_903632075.3 Acanthosepion pharaonis
TTTATCAGCTACAGAAATTAATTATTTTGCAAAGGTTTTGCCTTGATAAAGTCCCTCAGAGGAAGAAAAGCGTCGACTCAGAATAGTTTTTCCTATTGTTTTTTATTCATTTATTTATATATATATATATGGTGGACTCTCCCATTGTATTCGATGTGTGAGGGTCAAGCAGACACCAGCACATGATTTCATTATAGTGGTGAAGGCTTTGTGCATAACCTTACCACACTTTTTGAAGTGTGTGTGGTGGTGTGTATATATATATATATATATATATATATATATATATATATATATATATATGTGTGTGTGTGTGTGTGTGTTCTCATTTTATACGTATATTGAAGAGGTGTGAACCGCTGCTAATACAATGGTTGTCAAGTTCAAACTTCCATTATTGACATGTCTCTGCATCTTCACATTTCCAAAATCTTCTGACAAAGATTAAATAAAATTATGAAACATATCAAAATTAAAAAAGGTTTTCCTACTCATTCTTTATTTAATTATTTCTGACATAGTTTAGCTGTTCACTTTGGCATTACTTACGCCTGGCAATGTGTTCTTCATAATTCTCACCATTCATGCCAAGTTCTCAATTTGTGACTCATCTTAAATGTTTTTGATTTGCATAATTCAAATTTGGATATCAATTTTGTATCCAAAATTATAAGATGGTCAAGATGTATTTGGAAAAAGGAGGGTGTAGTATTTAGGACAGGTGTGTTGATTGATTTGTTTTTTTTACGGTTTATCAACCCTTTGTGAGTTTAAATACCCCCTTCTCATTAAATAACCTGCAAAAAAATAAATAAATAAAATCTCATTCGACTTTAAATAAACAAAAATATTTTTAGGGTTGTCATTTTATTTTATTTTATTTTTTTTATTTTTTTTGAGTGTTAATATTGCCTTGAGAATAACAATGATTTTTTTCCCACATATAAATCCTACTATTTAACCCATAGCAGGGGAAAAGATGAATTCATACCTTTTCTGAGTGTATTTATCAGTGTGAATGTAACGAAACCAATTAGAATTGAAACTTGACTCTCCAATTTCTCTTTGACTTGCTATTACACCACCCGCACACCATTAAGCCAGGTGAGAAGCTCAAGGTAGATAAGACTGGAGCTGAGGAACGAAATTCTTATGTATTATCTTCAGTTCAGAAAATCTTTATTAAAAATAAATAAATAATGGGGCCGCAGTATTTTAGATCAAATTTTGAGCCCTTGGCTTAAATTACATGTTATATATATATATATATATATATATATATATATATATAATATATATATATATATATATATATATATATATATATATATATAACCTTTCCCACTCTTTTTATACTTTACAGTCTTTGATATTTATCCTCTGTCTTTCTGCATCTTGATACCATTATTTTTGTTGTTTCATAAAGGAATTCTCTGTAGATCTTCATCGGGAGACATGCTTGTAATTATCAACTCAAAGCTGTATGATTGCCATCTAATCTTTCAAACTTTACCCCTATTATTTATTTACATAAAAAAGAGAAATAAAATAATAATAAATGGTAGGAATTAAGAAAATAATTTTTTGGGATGTTGGGTTGGGTCAGACATAGAGATAGGGGATTAATAATAAAAGATTTGCTAATCTTTAGCAAAGGGAAAGAAACTAAGGTAGCACTGACGGACCAAAAAAAAAAAAACTTCCTAAAAGACGAAAAAAAAGTTGAAGTGGGTCTATGAAAAGAGGAATAAATGGAATCTTAACAAGTAACTCTGAAAATATATGACGTCATAGAAGAAATAAAAAGAATTGATGACAGCGACAGAATTGGGGTGACACATATTTCTAAATCATAATAATAATAATAATAATAATAATAATAATAATGAAAGATAGCAAATAGTAATCAAGAATATAAATAAAAACATTTAAACAGACACAAAGATATGCAAAGTAAAAACAAAACAAACTTTAATGGAAGCATTTTCTAATCATTCACCCTAAAAAAGGATTACATTATTTTCTCCAGAATAAAGAGAGAAATAATTTTCATAGAAGGTAAAAAAGACTTGTAGAAAAGAAATTAAATCGGACGCTACTCAGTTGGCCGATGCTGTCTGTTTCTTTGTCTCCTGTTGTTGTTGCCGTCTTTGGAGAAGCAAATCAAAGGAAAGAGGAATCCTATTTAAAGAGAAAGAAAAAAAAAATCCATTTTGCTGCCTCTTGGATTCTTGGATTACTTTCTTCCTCCATATTTTTTTTTCCTTCTTTGAGTACACATTAAATAATATAATTTAATCTTTAGAATGACATACACAACCCCTACTATAAGTGCTTACTCGGGAGCATTCTTCATATAAACTAATGATATGAGCTTGTAAGCGTTTTTCTACCCACTCAACAACAAAAGACTGAAAATGATACTGAGGACACACATTGTACAAGTATAGTATAATATAGTGGTATACTAGGCTGGTGCGTACTACCTCTGAAGTTGGGGTAGGTTTCAAGCCTTGTTGGGTGCCCCCCCGGGCAGTGATTTGTGACCCTAGCTATATTATCAACATTTGCATTTTTCTACCTCCATTTATAATCGTTACAAATTAAATTAAAACACAAGTGAAAAGATGAAATATTTTCGCAGATGTTGACGTCATTCTGAGATATTTATTTATTTTTTTTCGTCCAAATCCCTGAATTTGTTTTGTTCATGCTAAATCTCGCAAAAACACTATATAGAATTCACTAGTTTTTTTTATCCATAATTCTGAATGTTTTAAAATTATTCAAGTCTTTAACAAAAAAAATCTCAAGTTGATGTTAAAAATTGACGTAAAACATTGTTGACTTGTTTAAGATGGAAGCCATGTCTCTAATTTGTATTTAGATACAGTGTATTTATTTATTTTTTTAAAATTGTTCACCTATATGATCCATTATTGTATATAAATAAGTTACAATAAAAGTTGTATTTTATATGAATATAGTCGTGGGGGGGCAGTGTCCCATATCATAAATTCTGGGGGGGGGGCACTGGCCCTGGAAGTATATCTATCTACATAAAATGGTGAAGAATAAAGTTATAATACAATTTGGAAAACTTAGATTGGATGTTAAAATAAGTTTTCCAACTGTCTTATATATTTACCCTCTCACTCACTCACTCACCTGCAGGGCAATGCATAGTGGCTCGAATTGTGGAATCGGAGAGTCGAGTTCAAATTCCAGTCGAGTTCATTGCATTCACTTACGTGCTAATACCCTTGGGAAAGGTATGAATCCATCTCTTTCCCCTCCAGCTGTGGATTAAATAGCAGGACAGATTGGGTCCTATAGCCTTGGGTGACAAACAGTCTAGGAGATGGACAAATGTGAATTAAAAACCTGTGGAGGGTCTTTGCCATTATAATCAAGTGATATATGTGGGTAAGATCAGAACTGCTTGACCCTCATACATCAGAAAAAGACTGGAGGGTTTCTCTCTCTCTCTCTATATATATATATATATATAGACCCAGGTATAGGATTGGTGTATACAGAATAAATTCCAATAACCGAAAAATACTATTCTTAAGAGTGCCCTTATCAAGTTTTTGGAATTCTCATATACTTGTATTTTGATTGGTCATTGCAGCTTATGTAACAGCGTTTCCCCATTAAGGGGTGTTTGATTGATTTGAACTTTTAAAAACTTAAAACCCTTTATTATACATTCAACACCATCATTTGGTAAGACACTAGAAGTGTTGAAACAAAATGAATATTTTTGTAGTGATTTTATAACATATTTATGCTATAATTTTCAAATAAATTTTATATATATATATATCCACACACACACTTGTAGATAGGTGGAATCCATGTATACGAAATCTCATCTTTGATTTGAACAAAATCCCCAGTTAACCCAAATAGAATTTAAAAGTGATTTTTTTTAACGAAACTAAATTCTAAGAATTTTTTGTACTGCTCGTTTGTAAAAGATTTTCTTTGTGACTTTATAGAAATTCGAGTGGGATAAATCACCTCCCACCAGTCAATGTGTGAGTGTAAAAAAAAAATGTACTTAAATTCATATTAATGGTCTCCGAACTCCTTCAACTCACTAATTGTGGATTTTTTTTCCCCCAACAGGCTCTTTCATGTCCTCAAAGCATAATCATTTTTTTTTCATTCTCAATACTTTCTGACTGGTCGGCTGGTGAGGTGTGGGGGTAGCAAACAAAAAAAAAAAAATAATAAAACTTAAATTCTTCTCTATGCCCCCCTCCGGACATTTTTTTTTAATGCAGTCATATAAAGATTAATTCTTTCTTTCAGTAAACAAGAATTTAATTCCCTTGACTTGGACTAAGCACTCTTTTTTCTTTCTTTCTTTCTTTCCACCCAATTTTAGTGATTGAATATGTCATGAAGGTCGAAATGGTTTGGCCTCTTCAGTGTCAGAACAGTTTACGGATTACCATGCAGTTTTGGTGTTCTGCTTTTTAACTAGAAGAGACATCAAAGCTTTTAGATAATGTCTTGGAGTAGTTGACAGTTTCTTGGTCAGCATTTTTCTGCTGGAATTTGGCTATGTTGAAGTTTAAGTAGGTGAAGAATATGCTTTAGAAAGCCATCTTTTTGTCCTTAGATTTTGTTCCTCAAATGGTGGAACTTTTTTTTTTAAAGAATCCCATAAGAAGTAAAACCTATCATTAATTTATTTTTAATTTATTATTTTTTTTTTTTTTACTCCCCGAAAATCATACAAACACACAAATATACCTGACCATATTAACTTAGGATGCATCCCTTTAATTTAGTGTCTTCATTTTTAATTTAAAAATTTTAAATGCCAACAAGAATGCCGAATGTCTGAGTTAAAGTACATTTTTTTAAATAAATTCCCACAATTTAGGATTAAGTAAGAATTTAGTTATGTTAAAAGAAAGAATATAGTTTCCACAAAAAGCCATTTACAAGACTTGTATTAACCTAATCGCAACAAATTCCTTGTTTCCTGTTTAAAATTAGGTTTTCAGTTCTTTCTCTAAAATGTCTGCTTCAGCTCTAATACTCCTAACGCCTCTTTCCTACGCTAATATAAAGCCATACCCTAACTCTTTACTTCGAGTGGCTCTTGGGACTTGTATTGGGTGAACTGTTGTAAACAAAAAAATTAAAACTAAAAAACAACTGTCCCTAAACTATCAGATCTCTTCAATAATGCAGGCGGAAACAAAAAATCCAGGGAAAGAAAGTCCAATTCAGTTTTCATTTTTTTAAAAAAATTTCTCGTCTCCTTGAGAAAAGACACAGGCGTGTCCGAAAATTCTGATTTTTAAAATCTTATCGTTCCATTTGGTCAAAATCTTTATAATTATTTTTTTCTTTCACCGGACTATATCTACATTAATGAAAATTATTGAATCAGCTATGATATGATTCAATTGTAGCAATAAAAAGTAGGCTTTTATCACCTTTTATTTTATTTTATTTTTTTTTCATTATTATTATTATTATCATCATCATCATCATCATCATCATCATCATCATCCTACAGAAAAGAATAGGAAACGTTTATCAACGTTTCACTTTTATTAAAGCTTCATCAGAGACTGAGATATAAAGAAAATGAATTTCTTTCTTTTTCTCCATATTATCATATACAGTGTGTAATGAAATAGACTAAGTCCGACAGTTATTTTATTTTCTGTTTAAGTACAAATTATATTTCAAAATATCCGTTATTTTCTTTTATACACACTTTTTATCCTCTCGCCATTATTTTATTTTTATATTTTCCAATATCAAATAACCCTGCATTTTATTTTAACATATTTCCTATGTAAAAAAAAGTTCAGATATTTATTTTTAAATTTTAATAACTGTAAAAAAAAAAAATCATACGGTTAGTTAACCACAACGGTTGTTAGTAACTGGGTTACCATGGTAACGATCATTCCTTCCAGCTTAGTTGGGTCGTTTTTATCAGTAAAACTTATGTAAACTTATTCCAAATTTGATAATGTCAATTATCTTTTGTCTCTGTTCTTTTATTGTCCATTTTCCTTAATTTTTTTTTCTCAGATTCTTTTACACTTAGTACCCCCCCCCCGCGTCTTAGTGACTTTGTCACCTTGCTTGGGGTGAAATGATTAAAAAAATAAAATTTCTTTGTAAGTCTGACCATATTTCGGTACTTTTTTTTTTCTAAATGCTGTTACAGTACACATATATTAACAAAGAATAAATTACATTCAGTTTCTAAATATGTAGCCTAATATTGGCTACAGAATAATTAACCTAATGAATGAATAATACAGTTTTTTTTTTTTTTTTGTTATTTTTCAAGGCAGGAGAGGGCAGTAACAAAGAACAATTTACGCATCGTTAACAACTCAATAGAATTTTATATATAAATCTAGCCAGCCTTATCGTGCGTGTGTGATTTTTTGGAGGATCAGTTTCACTTCGATAACACGTGGCGCTTCAGTGGAAGGGAGATAACTCATTGGACTAAAACGAACTTAGTAACATAACAAGAGTAATGTCGGTACTATTTTAGTTTTACTCGAAGGATATTTTTTGTTTATATTCTAAAATAAAAATTTCGAGCAGATCATACCTTTTAGGGATCTTAGATGCGTATATCATTATTAAAGATAAATATTTAAAAAGAAAAAAACAACAACTGATCACCGTGACATCATTTGAAAAATGGGAACAGAATTTAAAAATGAATTCAAATTTATGGAAATAATTTAAACAAGTAAAACGATTTTTTTTAAATGAAGGCTCAACAAACGAAAAAATTCAAACATTGCCCTATTTTTCTACGATACCACAAGATTTGTTTTAGTTTTACTTTTTTAAAAATTCTATTCTCAATTAAAAATAAAATTAAAAAATAAACGTAGTGAGAGAGAGGATTTTTATTTTTTACGGTTTGTTAAACCTAAATTTAAAAAAAAAAATATTTTTGCTAGTTAAATAAATTATTTTAGTTAGTGTAAATTCTTTTTTTAAATAAGATTTTTTCCCTGTCTTTCATAATTTCTAATCACATTTTTTTAAATGACGTCAATACGTTCATCTTGGGACCACACGTTTATAAAAGTACCAGATAAAATTGATAGTTTTCACTATCAATTTCGTAATTTCCATTAATGTAAATTTTATGGCATTGATAAAAAAAAAAAAGTAATAATTTAAAATAAATTTTTTTTTTTTTTTTTTTTAAACTGCAGATTTTTTGGCTGATTTTTGTATCTCTTTCGTTGGTTCTTTTTTTTAAAATCCAAGACATACACCTTCGGAATCTGGTACTTGAATAAAAAGGAATTTATCACTGTGTTTTTTCTTTTGTCCTCGTCAACTCTACAGAATTTTCTCGGCTTTTTATTAACTTTTTTTTTTTTTTTTTAATCCCTCCAACGACCATCGAACCGTGTCAATTGTCCAATGTTGCTATGACCACAATTTTGGGCTTGTCACACGAACTGTTTTCAAAAGCAGTCCTATTTAAGTTGTGGGTGGAAAGCGGCCTTGGGCATTAGTCATATTTTTAATTAATATACTATATCCACTTTCAAGAATTATGGTAAATTTTTATGATTTATTTACATTTTTATAGTAAGGTTTTTATAAAAAAAATAGTTTTTACTTTTTACTTTTAGGATTTCGTCGAATGAAAATCGTCACAAAAACTTTTTCCAGTTTCTCATACTATCTTTATTAATACCGTGTAGTTGTAAAATTATACAAAATTATCGTTAACGTATCTAAATGGTTGGAGTAACGTTAGTTTTCTTTTAAGCTACGTTTTTCCACGAACGAAAATATTTTTCAAAAATTTGAAACGTCCATAAAAATGGACATGGCTAATTGTAGTGAAGTGTTCATAATGTTCATACTTTTTTTTTTTTTTAAACAAAATGCTTGAGAGAAAACTAAAAGGAAGTGAATTAAAAGAAACAGGTTCATAGTTTTAGTTGCAGGAGTGTTTTTCGTTTGTGACCGGTAATAAAGTCACGAAGAAAAAAGACAATTTTTTTAATTTACTCACATCAACCCATAACTGGTTAGAAACGAATTCTACTAGAATTCGAACTTGGCTCTCCATGAAGCCATTAGGCATCACATCAGGTGCACACCCAAGCCAATGCATTTGGTATTCCCAACGGTCACCCATCTAAGTACTGACCTGGATTAACATTGCTTAACTTCAGTGATTGGATGGGAACTGGTGTTTTCAACATTTGATTCACACACACACACATTCTCTCTCTCACTCACACACACACACACACACACACACACAAAAGAGAGAGAGAGAGAAGCAGTCATATATACCTATTATCCAGTTCACACTCCTCCCTGGTGTTTTGAACAGGAGTAGAGGTTTATCCTTCGTTTCCCATTCCTCCTAAAAAGTCTTTTCATTCTCTTTCACTCTTAGTAACTCTTTGCGTTGTAGTAGTATTATTGCCTTACTTGGGGTGAATTGATTAAAAAATATATATTTATTTGTGAGTGTTGACATTTTTCTATAGATACTGACAGGCTTCTGAAGTCTTTATACAGTAACTGTTTTAATTATTAGATTTGGACATGACTACAGGTGCACAAGGCGTGTTAAGCAGCTTGCATAATGCTACCCCTCCACTGCCATCATCTTGATCAGTTCTTTTATGACAATGCTATTTATCATAGCCAAAGTTCTATAGCCTGCAGGACAAGGGCTGGACTCGACCTATACTTTTTATTTTTCATTTCCCCCCTCTTCTTTGCTAGTTTCCTCACAACTTCTTTTGCCCTCTTTACTGTCTGTGTTTTCAAGCCACAATCTCCTGTAACCTTTGACATCATGGTGAATTTTTACAACAAAGACATTGTTTCTCTTAACTCTTATTTGCTTTCTCTTAAAAACTGCCCGTCTCGGACTTCCCCTGTTTCTGCTTTCTTTTACAACTATTAAAATGAATATTATTGCTTGTGTCTGCAACAGCTTTTAAAGTAAATATTTTAGACATTTTGAACAATTTACAAATACCAAATATAGACTAACTTTGAAGTTGAATGTTTTCCCATTGTTACGACGCAGGCTGACAAAAACAATCTTGTTATTTTGTAACAATTGTATCCTCTTTTCTTTTGCTTTAAGGCAATTTGCTTTGCAGTAGAAAAAGACACAAAGATTCTCATCACAAACAATAACAGCATTAATATAACAATAAAAAAATAACAGCATTAATCTAACAATATAAAAAAACAATAATAATAATAAAGCATAAAATTGATTAATTTAGATGCAGTTTAAGTTAGATATTGAACTTTAATGATTAAAGAAAGTATTTAATAATGAAAAAAGTGGGGGACTGTGGATAAATTCACAGATTTTGATAATTAGATCTTCGAGACCTTCATCCAGCGCCTTTTATTCTCCTAGTGGCAGATCAAGATATAAGTGATAAAAAGGGGAGGTAATCGAAAGATTAAACAAATGGCTACCTTTGTCTCCTTGGAATTTGGGAAAGGGGGAAAAAAACCTAGAAAAAATTAAAAAAAAGAGAAAAAAAAAAGAGAAAGAAAGAAACATGTCCTGACTGATTTTGTCTTGTTACATTTTCTTTCAAACTGTACCCAATTTTATTGTCCATCTGTCTTTGTACTGTGACATTGAATTAGGTTATATCTTTATTTTCGTCTGCATGTTTTAATGTCTGTCTGTTATTGTATCATTATGTTAATTTTCTTATGATGATTATTATTTGTCAACTGACTTCCTTTGGATGTTTGCGTTAATGTGATGAGAGCCGAAATAGTACTGTCAAGATTTAGTTTATTTACTTCATTAAAGTCGCTATTTAACTGTATTATTAAAAAGAAAGTCACTTTCATTTTCCTTTTATTGATATTGTGATATTTTTAGAATTACTGAAAACTAGTTTGGCACAAGGTCATGAGTGTAAGAGCAACAAAAGAGTAAAAGTAATGATATATAAGGTTAAATGGCATATGTGACTTTGTTTAGGATAAATTGGTATTTTGTCAACATACACTGTATGGCATATCATGATAAAATGTGATTTTATTTACCTGACCCTCTTTCACTAAGGTAGGATGTAGCGTAAGGTCATTTTTATGTCAGGTATCCAGATGTGAATATATGGGCCAAAGACAATGATTGAACAGTTTCTATGACTATTCTCATGTTGGCTATGATATTATATGAATTCCGCCTCTTTTAGTGCAGTAATTGATTTGCAAGTTAATTAATGTCAGAAAATATTGATTGTAAGAATTTTTTTTGAAATAATAATGGTTTAGTGAACCAAATCTTACTAATTAACCCATGGCTGGTGGGGAAAGAGGTGGATTCATACCTTTCCTGAGAGTTTTTACGCGCAAGTAAATATAACAAACCCAACTGAAATTGGAACTTTGCTCTCCAATTAACAATTCCAAGCCATTATCCATGACACCACCTGCACATCCAAGCTTACAACCCACTTCGGTGAATGCACAGTGACCAATGCTTCAATATGATGCAGCTGTAAACCCCGTCAATTCTGTGTATAAATAAACGTTACCAAATAAAATTTCAGAAATTACCTTGATAAAGTTTCTCAATGAATACAGCATGTAGACATAAGTTCCACTTGTCTTTTATTTGTACATATGTGTGTATATAGGCACAGTGGAGTAATTGATAGACGCTTGGATTGAGGAATCAGATAGCTGAGTTCGAATTCCAGTCGAATCCATTACATTCACTTATGTACTAATACTCTTGGGAAAGGTATAAATCCTATTCTTCTCCCTCCAAGCTACTGGTAAATAGTAGGACAGACCAGGTTCTATAGCCTTGGATAGCAACTGGTCTATGACAGAAAGAAATGGCAACCTACTGCGGGGGAAAAAATCTACCTCGTCAGTCATGTATCAAAAGATTGCCTAAGTGTGTATCACGCATGGCACATAACTGAGTAAAAGTTATAAGCCTTTTTGGCATAATATAACATCCAAGTGTTGTTAAGAACAAAACAAAACCAACGCAACTTCCTTTTGGGGTTACAGGTAAGGATAGGAGATAGATAGTTTCAGATTTTTCAGTTTCACATTAAAAACTGAAATGAAGAATAACATTTTAAATGAAGATAATAATAAATCTTTTAATTAACTGCAAGTTCTTGTATAGTTAATGTTATTTTAACCATCTTATATTGAATTGATATGTGCAAAAAGTCTGCTAATAACTCATTTTTTTTCTTTTTCTTGTTCCATTTCAGAACCATCAAAGTTTTTATGTGGCACGTGCAAAACTACCGTAAACTCTGCCTGGTCCCTTGTGCAACACGTGCAAAGCACTCATGGTATGAAAATCTACTTACCAGCGCCAGACCTCTCGGCCCAAATTTCTAATTTATCCACACCCTCTCCCAAGGCGCCCTCAGACCATGTAATGACCCCACCAGCTCCCAATGCAGCTGACGGGCTGCCTCATCCTCCTCATCCCTTCATGTTCCGTATGCCTTTTGACCGGCAACATCAAATGCCACCTGCGCCAACACTTAGCCCTTTTAACCGTCCCCCCACGGGTCCGGAATTTCGCTTGGATTTAATGAATGATCCATTTCATTCGAGAAATGTCCAAGGCCTTTCAAATCTTTCATCCGCATTCGATGTGCCAGCACCTTTTCCTACACCGTTTAATGACCGGCCTCGAATAATGGAAACTATAGACTTTTACTCGCAGCGTCTTCGTCAGTTGGCATCCACTCAGACACCTCCCTTACGGAAGCCAACACCCCCTTTTTCACAGCCTTCTTCAACATTCACATCGATAACACCAACTCCATCGCATTCACAAGAACCCTTACCGAAGAACTTAAGCCCTGCAAGTAAGTTGAAATCATGTGAGTTTTGTGGAAAGTGTTTTCGGTTTCAAAGTAATCTTATTGTCCATCGAAGATCTCACACTGGCGAAAAACCCTTTAAGTGTCCTCTATGTCCACATGCATGTACGCAAGCTAGTAAGCTGAAACGGCACATGAAAACCCATATGAACAAGTCTCCTTTGAGTAGCATGTCGCAAACTTCAAACATATCTAATGCCTCTGAGGGGAGTCTTCCTTCTAGTAGTAGTACCCCAGACTCAAACAAACACTTGATAAAACACGACGATTCTAATATTGATCTAGACAACGAAGAAGAAAATGACGACGAGGAGGAGGAAGAGATGGAAGAGGAGCTTGAAGATGAGGAGGATCTGGAGGGAATTGACGAGGTACACAACGGATCTCCTAATCCGATCGATTGTCACGTGGAGAAAAACTCTGAGATATCATCTCGGCTCCAGGACCGCAGGACCCCCAACGAAAGGACAAGCACAGTAGGTGAAAAGTCTTCCTTGCTCAGTGAAGTGATGGAAAACACGGGCTTGAACAACATTCAACAGTATAACGAGGCATTCCAGCAGGCCCTGGCGGAAAATATACAAAACAAGGACACGAAAACGGAGGAAAATTGTTCTGAGGGCACAGAGAACGGTGACAGAGATATCAAATCTGAAGAGACAGACATGTTGTATTCTAGTCAGGAAAAACCTGAAGCGTTGGACTGCACTGACTCTCCGTATACAAAGCAAATCAAAAGTGAGCCCCCGGAACCAACGTTAAACAGTATGGAATCAATCTATTCTAATATGTGGATCCCAAGCTCACATCACCAAGATTACTTCCTATCAGGATTATCGTCGAGGCTTCAGGATCCCAACCACAACAATTTTAGTTCTCCATCGAAAAGTGCCTTGAAATCTAATCTTTCATCTCACCCCAAAGCCGGAACCAGTTCTAATACAGCTGCCAGTAATGGTGGCCCCATCTCTAATCGGAAAGACCGCAGAAATGATACCTGTGAATTTTGTGGGAAGGTTTTTAAGAATTGTAGCAATCTTACTGTACACCGACGAAGCCATACAGGTGAGAAACCATACAAATGTGAACTTTGTAGCTATGCTTGTGCACAATCGAGTAAGCTCACCAGACACATGAAGACACATGGCCGTATTGGTAAAGATGTCTATAGGTGTAAGTTTTGCAGTATGCCATTCTCAGTACCAAGCACTTTGGAAAAACACATGCGAAAATGTGTGGAAAATCGTCAGGTGAGAGGAGTTCAGGAAACAGACACTGATACTAACAGCACAACTACATCTACAATATAAATGCATTTTTTTCTTTTTCTTTTTCTTTTTAACAAAAAAAAACAAAACAAAAAAAAAGGAAGAGAAATTTTATAATTTCCCCTGCTTATGAGGAGAAACAAAAAAAATAAATGACTAATTTCACCGGTTGTTATTTGATAGGAAAATTACAATTAAACCTGTTTTTGTTTTTTTTTTTTGGTTTTTTTTTTTTTTTTTTGGTTTTTTTTTCTCTCCCCTCCCTTCCCTCCTCCATCTCCAATTCCACTTTTTTTTTCTTTTTTTTTTCTTGGCGTGATTATTATCAATTATTATTAGGTAATTTATAAATCATAGTATAGGAGAAGCTTGAATTTGTTATGAAATATCATAAACTCTTAATATTTAATTAAAAAGGGCCCAAAATATTAAAAATCACATAACTAGATATAGAAAGAGACGTAAAGCTGTTTTTGTCTCTGCAGTTACTAAAGAAAAAAATGCTATTTTTAGGTACATTTTTTAAAAATATTTCTATTATATTCAATTTTGTTTTGAGGATATTTTAATATTTTTCTTCACAATTAATTTAAACTATTTTTAACAGCATTAATAATCTTTTTAAAAGGTTATAAATTTTTCTGCACCATGAGTGGAAAATTATGGAAAAATTATATATTATAAAAAAATTAAATGAAGGCAGTTTAAGCTAATTTTTTTCTTTTTTTTTTTGGCCTTTATTAAATTTTTATGCTATTTTATAACCAAAGAATATTAATGCGTTTTTTTTTTATGTAGAGAATATTTAAATTATTAGAAGGAAGATAAACAAAAATCATAATTTCTTTTCTTTTATTTTTTAAACAGTCTTTTCTTTATTCTTTTAATAACAAATTACCAAACACATTTCATTTTAAGTTTTGGATTATTTTAAGTTTAAAAAGAAATTGTTATCTATATTTATATCTATATCTATCAATTTTTTTATATATATATATATATATATATATATATATATATATATATATAAAATTTAGGGAGAAAAAAAAAAAATGATCAAGTGGTTTCCCTAAAATTGTTCTTCATATAAAAACAAAAGAAAATGTTTATATATCGTTTTTCCCATAAAATTTATTTTTTAAACTTTTTTTTTTTTTTTTATATACAAATGGCGATATAAATTAGGGGTAAGCTAATTTAAAAATGATATATTTATCCTCCCCTCCACCTTACAGATGAGTGACTTATACGAAAGGAAAACCTAATACAGAAGAAAATCTTCTAATATTAAATCCTATGTTTTCATATTGATAAGGATATTAAAAAAATAACAAAGCATATAATGATTGTGTATATGTGTATACACACACATTTTTTTTTATTTGCATTACTTATGCTATACGTAAGTAAAATCTGAGTTATTAAGTAATATCTGTCATTCAATATTATTTCCACCCCTACCCACAAAAATACACAGATTACTTGAAGAGAAATCATAATAATTCCTAATTTGTTAACAGGATTAAAATAACTGGTTTACAATATAAAAGCTCCTTTGTGGCAAAAACAAAACAAGAAAAACAAAAACTGTGGAAAAAATAAAAATGTGTTTTTAACTTCTAATATATAAATAATTAAATGAAATTTCGTCAACGAAGGCAGTGCACTATTCAAATTACTGTTGTCTTTGAAACGGGGTCTAATATTTTATTTTACCTTTTCTGTTTCTCACCCTTTGAACTTTACAATTTAGAGCTATCATTTAACTATCCAAAAATATTTGAACAATTCGAAAATACGTACCCACCCCCAACTTTCAATCCCTTACTGCACCCGACCCTTACAAACTGCTAAGGATTTTAAAATTTGGGGCCGAGGAAATGAAAATAATTAATGAAAAAAAAATTAATGAACAATAAATTACAAACTCTAATCACTGAAATATATTCAAAACTAAAAGGAATTATACATGTATGAACTGTTAAAAGTTATGTTTTATTTTTAAAATATCAAAAAGAAAAACAGCAAATTACATATATTATCATACACACAAATATATATATATATATATATATATATATATATATATGAGAAGATGTTTTCCACTTTTATTTAATAGAAATTTTATAATGGGGGCTGAGGTAATGTAGAAGTTTTCCTCACTTAGTACCTCCTAAAAATGGTACTTATAAAGCCTCCATAACAGAGATATTTTCTAATATATGCATGAGAGAGAGAGAGAGAGTGTATGTATGTATGTATGTGTGTGTGTATATATATATATATATATATATACACACACATACAAACAAACATGTATACATATATGTGCAGGCCCCAGCACCCACACACTTATATGCACACACAAAAAAAGAACCTTCTAATAGTGTAAAAGACTGTTGAAAGCTCTCAGCCTTTGGGAAAAAAAATCCTCAGAGAGCAGTCTGAAAGTATGATAAAAGATTACTATTATTAGAAATTTTGCTTAGTTACATTCAATGAAATATGCATAGATTTACACTCATGCATAGACATATATTTAGATGTGCGTGTACACACACACGCGCACACACACCATGACTAAATAGATAAAAAAGGGATTACTCACTTTGTTGATGTCTGTTTGTTGTGTTTGCTGCTTTGTTTTTTTCCCTAACTCATATTTCAAATATCTTTTTTTAATTGGTGCGTATTTCCGAAATGTCAATAAGCTTCTCTGTTAAAAATTTTTTTTTTTTCTTTTTTCTTTTTTATTTTTTCTTTTTCATTTTTTTTTTTTTTTTTTTTTTTTACACTCACTTTTACCCCTTCCCCCTTCACAATGTAATTGATGAGTAAAAGAAGAAAAATACAAAAAAAAAATGATTATGTTGTTGTCTATTTTTGTCTATTATGATACCGGGAAAAAAAATTAAAAATTTTGATAGAAAAAATTTTTTTAATAAAAAGAGGAAAAAAAAAAAAAAAAAAAAAGATTTAAATCATGCCCTCACCACCTCCCTTCCCTTGCTCTAAAAAAAAAAATCCCCTGAAATTGTGTTGTTAATATTCTTAAGATAACAAAATTTAACCTTTTTAAATTTTTTTTTTTTTTTTTTTTTTTTTTTTTTTCTTGAATAATTTTTAATTTAAATTTTTTAACTCTTACACATTCTTCCTTAACCGACACATTTTCTTTCTTCCTGGCTCTTTTGCTATGATGGCAAAATTGACCAATTCATTAAAATGATTAGTGATTGGTTCTTTTTTATAATTGTCATCAATAGATGTACACTTCTTTGTACCTCCTCTCAAATCAATTTTCAAATCAATGGAAGTAGTCAAATTTCATAAACTTTGGAGAAAAAAAAATAAACTGTAAACTTTATATTTTAAGACCATTGTTTGGTTTTTTTTTTTTTTTTTGCTTTATTTTGGTCAAATGAAGAAAAACAAAAAACAAAAAAAAACATTACATCAAGAGAGATTTTTGAATACAGCCAAATGTTTTTTTATAAATTAGCATGTTTGTTGATCTTAGTTTTAATAACAATGATGGCCAATCAAAATCCCAGAATACGATATCAAAATACTGAATGGTATTCATCTGTTACCATTTTGAGTCTGTTTCCCTCTAATATTGGAAAAAAAAAGGACTATATATATTTATGTGAAAAGCAGACCCTTGTTAATGAGTTGTGCCTGTAGCTATCAGGCTTATTACAAAGTTAAAGCCTGTCTTTAAAAATCAGAAATTTGACCTTTCATATTTGACCTTTCATATAAAATAATACAGAGAACTGTAGCTTTTTTTGTTTTGTTTTTTTTTTCTTAAATTGTGACAGAAATACACCTTCCTGGTCAGAGAGATCAAAATCTTTTTCTTTCCCCTTCTTTTTCCTTCTTTTTTCTTCTTTTCCTTTTCTCTTTTTCTTTTCCTTCTCTTTTTCATTTTACTCTTCTCTTTTTCTTTTCCTCTCCTCTTTTTCATTTTCCCTCCTCTTTTTCATTTTCCCTCCTCTTTTTCATTTCTTTTTTAAATGCCATCAAATATGTCAATTTATTTTCTCTCTCTTTCTCTCTCTCTCCTCTTTTCCAATATTTGTGAATATAGGAGAAAAACATAATTATGGAAAAAAAAAACAAAAACAAAACCCCCTCCCCACAATTATCAGTTACAATTTTTTTTTTTTTCTTCCCTTCCCAACGAATTACCCGGCAACAATTAGTGTTGGTCAGTTTTTGAGCTTTCTGGAGAGATAAAGGTATTCAACTACATATGTAAATAAACCATACGCTGAACACTGCCATTGGCTAATATAAAAAGGGGAGTGGGGGGGAAATAAGAAAAATGGGGTGCCTCGTTTGTATTGGTGCCAATGTTTCAAAGAGAGGAGACAAAAGATGTAAAAAAAGATGTAAAAAAAAAAAGATGTAAAAAAAAAAGATGTAAAAAAACAAAAAAAAGAACAAAGAAATTTGGTGTTAAATTTTACCAAAGTCAAGGTATTTTTTAGTCATTGTTTTCTTATATATGCATAAAGCGTGTATGCAGAGAAGATGCATCTGCTACACGGGGGTGTGGGGGGGATGCTGACTGGAGTGAAATACATCTTTAGGATTTACTGTTTACCACACTGGCTAATAACTTTGAGAAGGACTTCCTTGCCCCACCCACCAAAAAAAAAAAAAAAAAAAAAATTTTAAAATTGAACTTCCTAGCCCCCCCTCCCAACCTCAAAAAAAAAAAGGAAAAAGGTGAGAACAGAAAATTTAATGTAACGTTATGCATACATCTATTAATATCAATATGTATGCATATACACATCAACACACACACACACACACACGTGCGTTTATATTTGTAAATTTCTATATGAATTTTTTTTTTTTTATTATATGCATGCACTTATATATCCCTAGAGGTATATACACTGAAGTAAATGTGTATACACCCTGAAGTATGTGTGTATACACCCTGAAGTATATGTATACATAATGATCACCAATAACCTGAATGCCATGTATATGTGCACACATTAGAATGGGTATGTAAATGTGTGTTAATATATTTCATGGGTGTTTATTCCCTGCCTCCCTGTATCCCTCTTTCTTTTGTGCTTCAATGTTTGTATGCAGCGTGAGACCCACTTAGATATACCAAAAACATGACTATATAAATTGGAGTATGTACATCAGTTATATATATATATATATATATATATATATATATATATATATATATATATTTGTGTGTTTGTTTATAAGTGCATGCGTGTGTGTATGTGTGTGTGTGTATATATATATTAATATGTACAAGTTCCTAACCCCCCCTCACCAGGTGTTTCACACCATTATACATTTTCTAATAATGCTCAAAAGGTTTTTTTTTTTTTGTTTTTTAATTTATTTTTGGGAAGGAGACAGAGGAGATTATCAGTAGGTTGAGAGACAGAGAGAGAAAGTAGAAAGAAGATGATTAATAATAATATATTTTATCTTGAATCTAAAAGAAAAATAACTTCCATTTTTAGTTATCGTGAACTGAAAAAGATTGATCAGTCTTTTTTTTTGTTTTTTTATTCCTTTAGAAAATTTTATTCCTTTAGAAAAGCAGAGAGAGAGAGAGAGTGAGAAAGAGTGATGTTTAAAAAGAAAAAAAAAAAAAAAAATCAAAGTTATTCCCAAAATTTAAAAAAAAATATTTCTTACCTGAAAACAATTTCTAATTCAAATTTTTTTAAATTTTTTTTTTTTTTTTTTTTTTTTTTTTTTTTTTTTCTTTTTTTGTTCTCAGTATTTCATTAACTGCCACGGAGTTAAAGTTTGGATCAAATTCTAAGCAACAAGATCATAAAGTATTTTTCTAAAATATTCAGTTTGCATCGATACCAATTCCACCTATATACATCTGGGTGCAAATAAAGAGAGGCAAACCAAATCATTGTTACACATATGTAGATATGTGCTTTTTTTTTTTATTTATATGTGTATGTAACAGTTGTTATATGCACGAGTACATATATTTGCAATTACTGCACTTATATATATATATATATATATATATATATATGTTTATCATACATGATACCATAGGTATATAATCAATTCTGCATATTTATTTTGCATATATAATGTATATTTTTCAGTATACATATGTTATGCAGATGTTTGAGTGAGTCATTCATAATTGCTCACTTACAGATGTATGAGAATTGTATTTAAAAAAACATGGATATCATATGCAATAGCATATTTTAAAACTTATATGTATGTGCAAGATCAAAAATATATGTGTACATTATATATATATATATATATATGTACATATCTACAATTATGCAGGTGCTAATGAAAAACAAAATTGATGAGAAAGAGAGTGAGAGAGAAAAAATAGTGTGTGTTTTACACACTGAAATATTTCCTAAGGCAGCTAGTTCGTTTATATGCATGTGTTTATATATATATATATATATATATATATATATATATATATATATAATGTGAAATAAACACATTGAAATAATGTCAAAGGCTGGAAAACAAATGTTTACTATATTTCTCAACATACAATGTGTACCCTTATTTTGAAAGAGTTTAAAAAAAAAATTTAAAAAATACAATCTATGAGCTGTACTTTCAGTATAAAATGTGCAATTTTTTTTTTTTTTTGTTTCATATAAATATTACACAATTCCGCATTATGTGCTTGAAAATACAGCATTGAAAGGACTTTTTTCTTCATAAAAAATGCTGATTCAAAAACAATTTTTTTTTAAAATGTGAAAACAAAACCACACAAACTTCATTATGTCTAAAACATTAGAATAAAAAGATTTTTATATCTTTTTATTATTAGGTTAGTATTATTTTCATATGAATTCAAAT
Organism: Acanthosepion pharaonis; assembly: GCA_903632075.3. Classification (NCBI taxonomy): domain Eukaryota; kingdom Metazoa; phylum Mollusca; class Cephalopoda; order Sepiida; family Sepiidae; genus Acanthosepion; species Acanthosepion pharaonis. The sequence continues at coordinate 1,222,539 of CAHIKZ030003794.1, forward strand.
TCTTTTCTTCTTTCCGCTCGTTATATACAGGATGATATAATATTTAACATTAGAATTAATGTGCAATATCCAATTATAGTATTTGTTTGATAAACTGAAAACCACTTCTTCATTTTCACCTGTCTCTTTACGTCTTGTTTAAATAGGTACAAATGCATTTTTTCTTTTATGTATTCTATGTAACACACAATATAGAAAATTAATTAATTTGGGAGAGGTATTTTCAAATATTTTTAAAATCCCCACCCACCCTAAAATAAAACACAAAAAAAAAAAAATAATAAAACTAAATTAAAAAAACAAAAAAAAAAAATTTGAACCTTAAATTATTTTATTTAAATTTTGACATTGACTTTCTACAGCACATTTTTTTATGTTCACTACAATTCTTATTATCCTTTCTTTACATATAACCAAAGAATGCTGTGTAGCACTCACTATTTTCCATAACATCTTAACCAAAAATTGTCAAGGCTAAAAATTAATCCCTTATTTTTATTTGGAATCATATCTTTAATATTACAAGTATCATTAATAGTAATTAAAATGCAATTACTGTATTGAAAGGGGTCTCATAATAAAATCATCTTCTTTTGCAAGCAAAATCAATGAATTATCAATATTTTTTTAATTGATTTTCCCACCAGAATCACAAAATTGAACCTTGTTTTAAACGAGTAACAGTTTAAAATATTTGTTTGCATTTTAAATCCTCATGATTTTTTTCCTAATCACTTTTTTCTTGAAGTCCTGCTGTCTTTTGAACCAGACGGAGATGTGACTATTTGATCCTGATCCATTGTACTGGTTCAAAAATGTCTTAGCAGAATTGAAGACAGACAAATTTCCTGGATGCCTTCTAAATCCATCTTTCATAAAAAAAAAAAAACAAACAAAAAAAAATCAAAATTATCCAACGAATGTGCCACTTGAAATGCACACAAATTCTTCACTAATCGGTCAGTCATCAAACTCTGCAGAAAGAGGAAAATGTTTTTTTTTTTTTTGTTTTTTTTTTTCACAGTTCGTATATAAAAAAATATCAGAAAAAACCAATAAGACAATATGCGTAATTGTCAATATTGTTAACTTTCATCCAGAATAATAGGCACGTTTCTTTTGGATCAAAACAACATCCATCTCTAAACAATCGTTGGTTTTATTATGTGGCACCCCATTCGATATGCAACTTGAAGTTCTTATAAATCTTTGTTTCATTATTACAAGCACGTGAGTATTTTAACTTAGAATGAGCACCAGCTTAGATAATGATCTTGGCACGGCTTTTTTAAAACAAGTTTATAGCATTTAAATTAGGTGTGACTTAGTGTTAGTAATATTATTGGTTGTATTGGCTTATCATGACCTGTATTCAATAATTTACACTACACAGCAACTTTCAACCAATTAGTTCTTGGGTTACTAGGTTGTGATATATTTAAGTGAAAAAAAAAAAGAAAAAATCTCTCCCAGAACTAATGTTACGTTATTCAGATTGTGCATTTGCAAATATTACCTGTAACATCTCTATACTGTTTTGGAAGATAACACAGACTACATCACCTATTCTTTTTATAAATGTTATCATCTTGAGTAGATTTTTCATATAAAAGTCTATTTTAAGAAAAGTCTTTCATGATTTTTTACTTGTTGGTATAAGCGCTTAATACATTGTAAGGAAATGCTAAGTAAAGATGTAAAACCTATTTTTTTTTATATATGAAGTATTAAATAAGAATGCCAACCTTTTTATTTTAAGTTTTTAAAAAAGTGTTCTGAAAGAAAAAAAAAATACATAGATTTCAATCATTGCTCAAGGAACTGACTATGCAAGACTTGCCATAAAATTTATTTCCCTCAGGAGTTTACGAAATATAATTAATTATAACAAATGATTCCAACCACTTTCCTCATGCTGTTCGAAAAAAATTGTTAATGTATAAAATCTATATCATACAAATATGGCAGAATTGTGCTATTTTTTTTTTCAAAAATCTTGAAAGATTATTCCTGAAAAATTATTGGTCAGCAAAGGCTATCATAGAAAGATCAATTTAATCAGATTCAAAAATATTTATGATGCTTCAATAAATGACTACACAGCAGAATTTTTTTCAATATATTGTTTTTTTTTTTTGTTTTTTTTTTTTTTTTTAGTATAAATTCATTATTACTCAGGAAAAAAAAGTGGTTTCAATTCCTCTCTTCAGGAACCTTATTTTATATATATATATATATATATATATATATATATATATATATATATATACTTTCGTAGTGAAGTTTTTTTTTTTTTATTATTGGAATAGAAAATGAAGCTTAACTCTAAACGATGCTTTGTTTTTTCTTAAATTCTTTAAAAGATAACAAAATATAGTTGTGTCAAGATCAGAGCATTAACAAAAGAAAAAAGAAAAGAAATCTGGCATGAAAGTGTAATTATATAATGGCTTGTTGTGCTAAAAGACTTTTTTTAGAAGTGACGAAAACTTTGCCCTCAAGTCTCCATGTCATAATTTGGTTGTATAGAAATATATCTTACAGAATTCAAATCTTCAATTTGTGATATGAAATTGGCTGATTAATAAATCATGCCTTTCGAAATGGAAAGCCTTTTAAAATTCCCTCAACTGGTACCTATGAAATAATCCATTAAATTTAAAATTTTTATATATTTTTAAATTTTTTCACCTGCTTTCTGAGCTATTTGCCACTTTGAAGGAAAGAGTTCTGCAATTGTTCAATAACAGTGGACCTTGAAAAGTTACGGCTTGACCATTGTTGTCGGTCAATTTGTAGACTTGTGAAATGTTCAATATCTACCCAACTCTGATATTTTTCTTTTCTTCCTCTACATTCAATATTTTTTTGTCCTCACCTTTTGTCGTTTTTTTTTTTTTTTTTTTTTTCGTTTTTTTTTTGTTTGGTATGTTTGTTTGTCTATGTCTTTTAAATTGATGACTAATAATTCCCCTCTCCCCACTACCCGTTCTTATAAATGATAATTATTGTAACTGTGTGTGTGTGTGCGCGCTATTGTGGTGCATGTTGGGGTAGTCGGGGTTGGGGGGAAATTTGTTTTATGGTTAAATTATGGCTAACTCTTCTTGGATTTGTCACTCCAACACCTTGAAAAACACCTGTAATCTAATGCATAGCCATTTCTAATCTTACAATGATACTAATTATGACTTCTAATATATATATATATATATATATATATATATATATATATATATATATATATATATACACACACATACATTTCACACACACTCACACATATATACAATGGGTGTGTGTACATGTCTCTGTGTGTGCATACATATATATATATATATATATATATATATATATATAGTGTGTGTGTGCATGTGTAAAAATTCAGATATAAATAAAGTATATCTAAAAGACAATTTATAAGTAAAATAAAAAAAGAGGAAAACCTTTTTTTATGTCAGCAAGTTTCATTCTTTAAGAAACTTTAACAAAGCAAGTGTAGAAATTTTATTTAGTGATCTGTGTTTATACACAAAATTAATGTGAAGAAAAAAGTTTTCAAATTTTGATTTCAAGATCGCTCAATAGTATTTTTGTGCATTCTTTTATTTGGAACCTGAAAACATAATGATATTTATTTTTTCTCCATACTACTTCTGTGTACCAAATAAAGATTTCCACACTTACCTTGATAAATTCTTTAACATATGAAATGCATTGGCAAAAAAGTTTATCCCCTTTGTTTTTTAGTTTATTTGTGTACACACACACACATATATCTGTATGTGTAAAAGTACACTGACACATACATGATTATTATTTTTTTCATTTATCTTGTTGATAGTTAAATGACTGGGATTTGTGACTTAAAGTTTGCAGTTCCCTGTGAAAACAACAACAGTTGTAACTATAAAACAGGAACTCTTCACACTAAAATACATAATTAATGTATAAAATATTACTCAAATTATTTCAAAATCTTATTTTTTGATCAAAAAAGAAAATATTTTCAACTTTAAGTTTCCGTGTAGAAATATTTTTGCATAATATGTATATATATATATATATATATATATATATATATATATATATATATATATATATATATAATATATTTAATTTTTTAAAATTTTTATTAATTTTTCTTTTTTTTTTTCTTTTTTTTTTTTTTTTTTTCTTTTTGGGTCTAATTACCGACCTGAAGTTATTAATTAATCATCCTAAGAGTTTGTCGGCTCATTACTGACAATTCTGTTGATGAGTAATTTGGTCAAATTACTTTGCGTTTTTAGTGACTCCATATCTTTTTCTAATAAATAATTTGTGGAAATAAAATCTTTTCAAACGGAGAGTGCACAACATTTTGTTTTTGCTCCTGACCCAGGAGTCTTACTCAGGAAAAGAATTCAGAAAGTCACTTGACAACAGTCCCACTTATGCTAAGAGAATTCAGGACATGTGCTATAAGGCATAGTTGTGCTATTGACGGGTGACAGTTTTTCTTCTTTTTTTTTCTTCCCTCATCCCATAGCAAAATAAAATTACAAGGGGTTAAGAAATAAATAAAACAGCTTTTTATGTTTATTTTTGTTTGATTTTTAGTAGAAAAGCTACGTTTGTGTTTGTTTTTTTTAATTATTTAACATATTTTGGCACTGCCAAAAAAGGGAGTGGGAATTTTTTTTAATTTAATTAATTTTTTTAAATATTTGTTTGATTTTCTTTTATTTCTTAGTTACTTTTTTGTGTTGTCATTTTAAACAATTTTTTTTCTTACTGTATGTGAAACATTGGTTAATGAATAATTCCAATTTATCTTTTATTCTTTTTTTTTTTTTTTTTTTTTTTTTTTTTTTTAGTTCACTTTTTCCGTATTATTTTAATCTCAAAATATTTTCGCTCTCAACACTTCCCCCATTTAATAATGATTTTCATATAAATATATTTTTAATTGTAACCTCTGAAGTTGTGAATTTCATTTCTCGGTTATCATTTGTTAACAAAATAAGCAAAAAAAAAAAAAAATCAAATAAACTGTAAAAAAATATAAAATATGAAAAAAAAAAAAAAAAAAAATATTAAATACCAGTGTTTGGAAAGTGAAGAAAAGGTGCTATATGACAATAGTGGTACCATTTAAAATAGTAGATATTTAATATTTGGGTTGCATTTTGAACATCACACACACACATACACACACACACACATATATATATATATATATATATATATATATATATATATTACCTGACATTGCCACAATCTTGTAACTATGTGCACATTGTATACTCGTTCATGTCACAGATATTTTTGTGATTTCTACGCATTTCTCTAATAGTGATCAACCGATGAAAGGTTTCGTACTGGAATCTTCCTTTCACTTTCAAATAATATATTCCCCAACTTCCACCAGAACTTTTATTAATTCTAAGTGCGATTTACTGAAATGCATTGGTGTCACCTAATATTGCATATATAAAGCTAACCCTCCTCATGAAAGGTGACCTTAGTGTGTGGTAGCCAAAAAATTGGGAGGGGTCTGGATAAACATATCTAATAAATACATGCATGCATACGTGTGCTTCTCAAGAGAGAATGAAGTATTTTTTTTCTTCTTTCTTTAATGCTTGATAAGCTTTTTGTTCACTACATCTAAGACGATGGGTTTCAATAATTTGTGTTCATTATAATGCACTATGGTGTGTGTAAACAAAGTTTTCATTAATACTAAACATACATACATATATATATATATATATATATATATATATGTATGTATTCAGTATTCAAATTTAATTTTTTTTCTTTCTTATTTTTTTTAACTACATGGATATAGTCTTGAGTGATGTCTGTGAAAAATGCACAATTTAATAGAAGTTAAAAAAATCCTCAAGAAAAAAGAAAGCTATCAAAACTTTCCCAACTTTTGAGTTGTTTTACATTAATTAATTAATTAATTAATTAATTGTTGTACATTAATTTTTGTAAATTTCTACCATTACTTTAATTATTGGCAAATTACCTCATTCCTTTTGATCAATCTGTTTTTCTCTCTCAAAATTTGTGTAAGATATATATCTTCACATACTTGTAATCTACAAAAAAAAAGTCTGATCATCAATATTTAATACTTATTGGACCAGTGTATCTAACAGGGCACAGTCTTACACCTCATTGGTTATAAATGTAGCATGTAACTTCTCTGTTACTCTACTTGATTCTCTGGCTCGTAAATATTCAAAAAAAAAAAAAAAAAAATTCTCTACGTTTGTGATATTTTTTTTTTATCAAAACAATAATTTCTAATCAGTTGATTAAATCATAAAAATGCCTAATTTGATATCCAAACAAAATGGTTTCTCCTTTGTGAATTTCTTACACCTATCTTTTAAAACCATTTTTTTTTTTCTCAATATATTGTCTTTAAGCCCCACAAGCTTTTTTGTTACTGTCGAGTTTGTATAAGTTCAATATTGCCAACTCTCTCCCATATATGTGTGATTTAACGACTGTCTTTATTTCTCTAATTAATTATACCACACACTAATGTCACTGTCATGTGTGACAATTTTGTCACACTGTATATTTCAACATGGTCACGCCTAATAAATCCTCAGTCTTGTGCAAAAAGATATTTTTTATTTTGTTTTCTTTTTCATTGTGTGTATGTATGTATTGAGTACATGTATATGTGTGTATGATAGTGTAGTTTATCATGTGTGAGTATGTTTGTATTTTATTCTCTCACACTCTCTCTCTCTCTCATTCTCTCTTGCATTCCTCTTATGTAGCATTTGTCCTGTAAAAAAAAAAAAAAATTAGATTAAAAAAAACAAAATCCCAAGGGTTGCAATTCAACTCCTTTATATAACTCCCTGTGACTAAGAAAATACAGGACTTGTAAATTCTCAAATAACTCCCCTTAAAAAAAAAACAAAATGGAAACAACCTCATGTATTACAACAATCAAATAAATCAAAATATGGAAGGTGTGGCATGATTTAATGTCCTCTGCAAGAAAATACTTTTTGTCTCAATTTTCTAAAAGACATTGTGGTCAGCATAACTTCCTCTCTATGGCAGTTGTAATTCAACAATTGTTACAGGATTTGTTACACCGTAAATTGTTCTTCCAACATAAATAGATACCTACTCTTCCTTTCATATATATATATATATATATATATATTTTTTTTTATATATCTAAAAGCACAATATCTCTAATAATTATAATGATTCAAAGTTTAGACGTTTTTTATTTTCTTTTTTAATTACAAAGAATTTTTCTTCAATGTCTGAACTTTTTGTCCTCTGAGATTTTTGTTAACGAAGATAAAAATGTGTCAAAAACAAATCTTCCTTGAAAAGCAACCAAAAAATTAAAAAAAAAAAAAAATTACCATAAATCATAAACCAATTTCAATGTACAAAATTTAGTCCCCAAGAATCAGATGAAGCGGATCTTCATTGTGTGAAAAGAAAGACAAAAAAAAAAAAAAAAAACATTTAATCATATCTTGCATAAATGATTTTCCCAGAATAGCTCATATCATTCAACGGTGCTCATTGATTAAAATAAAAAACGAATTAAAATTCATAACTTTTTTATAAACTTAAGGAAAAAAAGAGTTTAATTAGATGATGAATAAAAAGAATTAAATATGTTTAGTTGTCTCTCTTGTTTGTGTTTCTTTTTTTTTTTTTCTTTTTTTTTTAAATTTTAAAAATTTATTTTTAATTTTTTGGTCACATATATATTCTCTCCCTAGTTCTGTTCATTCTACAGATTCCCTCCCCCATTATTTTTTTTTTTTAATTGCTGCAATATGTTCTTCTCATCATTTGAAGCTCTATATGACATTAATTTACAACCCATTTTTTATTATTTAAAATCTGATCAGGATCTTATTGATGCAGTAAATTCTTCAAGTCCAGTGTCCAATCTGAAATTTTACTTATTTTTAATTTTTGTTACATTTTTAATTTTAGAAATAGGTGATCTGACACTTTAACTGTATTATAGCCATACTTGGGCTAAATTCTTCCACCCGGTCCCTACTGCAGTTAGTGCATTAATGGGATTGTAAAATCCATAAAATTTACTGCAGCATTTGATTTTTTTTTTTTTTTTTTTTTTTTTTTTTAAAGCTACTTTTTAAAAAATTAAACAAAAAAGCAACAAAAAAGACCCAAGAAAGTTAAAATAAAAATTCTTTTTCATTATTTCATTTATTTGTATTCTTTTTTTTATTTTTCATGCCCTTTTGAAAGAATTCATTTTCTTAAACCCCCTAATGGCATATCTCTCCAGCCCCCCCCCCATTAATGAAAGAATATGGAACTGGCGCTCTCTCTGTTTTTCTCTCTGTGTGTCTATTTCTCTCTCTCTCTCTCTCTCCCTTATTAAAATGATCTCACGCCTACATTTTTCAAATGTGTTGTGCCACTCAGCTGATGACGTTGTGATTCTATATACAGAAAAGAAAAATTATATCTCTCACTCACTCTCTCTCTATATATATATATATATATATATATATATACACACGCACACACAGACACACGTGTGCAAACTAATATACATTTAAATAAAAACTTTTACTAAAAAACAAAATGAGATGATATATATATATATATATATATATATATATATATATATATATATATATATATATAGGGTCCTTGACTTAGGACAGAGTTCCTACAATTTGTTGTAACACGATTTTCCATGTATAGCCACTTACGTCACTCACCTATGCTAATCTAGGACATAGCAACAAATTTATGTGACATATGCTAACATAATAATTGTCATCAATCAAACAACTTATGCCAAGCAACCAGCCAATGTTCAGTGCCATTCTCCCTTTTCAGGCTGTTTAACAATATGTAATTTCACTTCCATGGAGATGGCTTTCCATTTCTTCGAAGCACCGCCACCAGAAGAGGTCACACTTCACTTGGGAGCCATAATGAAGGGCAATAAGTTTCCACAAACAAAAGAGAGTGAATGCACAACAATCCAATATGGCATACAACCAGGAAGTGACCGATGCTGCCTTATGTCCAAGGCAAATGGCATAAGTTAGAACAAGAATAATGGCGATTGCATTGTAACCACGAATCATTGTAGCTTGGACTGTCATAACCCAGGGACTTTTATATAAATATATATATATAATATATATATATAAAAATATGTGCCCACCTTAGTTATAAATTGGATTTGTGAGTTAACGTTGCTCAGTAGGGTAGGGGAAAAATTACAATAGAATTTTAAAAAAAGGGTTGTAAAAACCACATTGCAAATTAATACTTGAAGCATTCTGAAACTGATACATACATATTCTTTTTTATAATTTTTTTTTTTTTCAAAAACCTCTTGAAATGTTGTGAAAAAAACTTATTTTTAATCGAAAATTAATTTTTATTTATTCATTTTTTTTTTAATATGCAATAAACTGCAACTTAAAAATGCATTAAGATCTAAAAAAAATATCAAATACCTAAAATAAAATGAATTACCTAAAAATCAAACAAAAATTCAGATCTTTATAAATCGAATTGTTTAATTGAATTCCTATCATTGGAAATTTTAAAAGTAAAAACGGCTTCTTTTTTTTTATTTTTATTTATTATTGGTAAGAATGGCCCTCCCCAGTCTTAGAGAATTTTATTGATTACTCATATTTTTTCTTTTGTTTTATAAATAGGGATGTTACTATTATTATGATTTATTGATATGGGCTGTATCATGTTTTATAGTCAAGGGAAGCAACAATAATACTGTATTTTGGTCACCCCCCCCTCCTCAGAATTCTTTTTATACATCTTTTAATTATATAATTTAGGTTAAATACTAATGCAGTTAGTATGAAGTAATTTGATGTGGTGCTTTTTGTGCTTACCACAAATACAGAACAAATCCTTGACTTCATGAATCTGGAGTTTTTGGTTATTGGCCATGTCTCCTTGTAGACTTGGCTTTACCGACGCCCTTTTATTCATGTGATAATGCTAGCATCATTGCCGACTTGATCTTATTATTATTGATTTTATAGAATTGAAATGTACACATTGTATGTGATAAGTCTTCATCCCTCTCTCTCTCTCACTTTCTCTTTCTGTCTGTGTGTGTGTGTGTGTGTGTGTGAAGAAAAAGCAAGCAACTCCTTATTGTTATTACATAGGGAGAAGTGGGTGGGGGCCTCTTTCATACACCTACCCAGTCCTGGAATATTAAAATATCTTAGAGTTATTGAACAATTTTTCCCCCTCTCTGTTATCCATTAATGCCCCCACTGATATTCTTACCCCCCACTCCTCTTTTCTCTGTCTTTATCTCTCTCTCATTCTCTTTTCCTTCTCACTTTAGAAGTAACTTTTCTCTTCTCTTTTTTTTTTTTTTTTTTTTTTCCAATGATTGATTTAGAGAGATCCTGGTCAGACCGAGTTAAAAAAGAAATATATATATATACATAATAAATAAGTAATCCTTACTCAAATATTTAAATATATATATTGCATTTTTGGTTTTAAAAGTATGTATAAACATTTTTTTTTTTAACTATCATATATATATATATATATATATATATATATATATATATACTAATTCTCAGCCTAATTACAACTGTTTAATTTTTTATCTTCTTTTTTAAGTGTTTTCTCTCTCTCACTCCTCTCTCACTATATATATTGAACATAATTTTTTTTGTTTTTGCATGTTTGTTTTTGTTTTGTTGTCATTTTTATTTGTAATCTCATTTTTTTCCTTCACCACTACCACCACATCCTTTCACTCACCTTATGCCCTGTACCCCCCTCCAAACACCCCCCTCCAACTTTTTCCTTTTTTGGGCAGTACTGTATGGAGAAGTTTGAACTTCCTGCATTGCTGGCTAGCTGTGATTATTTCCCCCTCCCCTTTATTCCATTCCTGAATTTTTATCTGGTAATTATAAAAAAAAAAAAATAAAAAAATAAATAAAAAAAAGTCTATATACACAGTATAATGAAAACTGAAAAAAAACTTTTTCTAAAAAAAAAAAACAAACAAAAAACTCAATCGTCTTTAAAGCAGTCACCTACAAAATAACAAAAAAAAAAAAAAATAAAAATATACGTATGGCAACAGTGAGCAGCTTGGCAACTATGGGTTTTAATATATATATATATATATATATATATATATATATATATATATAAATTCTGAAGGCATTTTTCTCTTTTTTTTTTTTTCCTTTTTTATGAAAAGCTTTTCACAATTTACTACACTTTTTTATTTTTTGTCTTTTTATTTTTATTTTTTTTTAATCCTTGAGTTTTTTTTTTTTTTTTTTTCCATATTTATTTTATTTTCTCTTATTTTTTTATAAAAACAAAAACCTGGTTTTGTATTTAGTTTTTTTTTTTTTTTTTTACCATTAATTAAAATTTTTTATTTATTTTATTATTATCATTATTTCAATTTTTTTTTTGTTCCTTTGTTAGTTCATCTGCCCAAAGCACTTCTAAAAAAAAATGTTTCAGAGTTCTTTGAAGCATTTTTTTGTTAGCCCCAGGTCAGTATGCTTGCTTATGAGGTATTGACCATCAGTCTATCCGTACAGGAACTATATTTATTTTCTCACCTGTACAAGTTATTTCAAGGTTTTTTAGTTGAGCTTGGTGTATTTATGAATGTTTTGTACAATTGTACCAGGTACATTCAAGTTTTAATAAACATGTTGTCTGGGATTTTAGACTTTGTTTTTATTGTCATTCATTTATTTTTTGCATTATTGATTTTATTTATTTTTCTTATATACAATACATACATATACATATACATATACATATCTCATACAATATATTTCTAAAGAATTAATGGACTTATTTTTAATCCAACATTTTTATTACTCCAAATTTTATTTTTTAATAGATACCCATGTTTGAAATAAACGCCCCGTTTTTATTATTACTTTATAGTGTGTATTATGTCTACCGATATGTGCCCTATAAAAAAATTTAATAAATGAAATGTGCTGTCTGGCATGATTTGAATTGGTGTGCTTTTTGCTGCTCGGCCACGGAGACTCACAGCCCAGCAAGGTTCTATTTTCCCCTTTAAGGAATGCTCACACTCGATCAGAATTTCTCAAAGGCCCCTATTAGCTCAATTTCATATCCGAAACCTAAACAAAGCAATTATTAAAGAATTAATGGATTTATTTTTACGTGGTTTCTCCTACAATGAGGGATGCACATTTTCTTTATTAAGTTTGCTCAAGTGCGCAGGCTGGTAGGCGTAAAAAACGAGGCGTCTATTTCAAACACGGGTATCCATGTTTGAAGTATTAAAATAGATATAGTCTCTGTCTTCACAAATTTTTATTTCTTTTTGAATTTCTGGGATGAGGAGTTTTCTTTATTTACATTAATTCGTCACTAAATAATGTCCTCATTTTTTTTTTTTTTTTTGTTACAACGTTTCGACCGTTGTGCACTCTGGCTTTCTTCAGACACTTGTCAGGGAATTTCGAATTGAACACTTTATTTAAATCTAGATTGTTGCATTCTGATCTCTATGTCTAGTCATATGTCATCTTGTTTTTATTTAGTACTAACCAGTTACTGCTAGTTTCTACTACATGATTCTATGTTATCCGGTCGAGGGCTTGAACCCAAATTTACGAACCAACGCTAGAATCCACTCGCCTATTGTGTGACACCTGAAGAAGGCTGGGAGGATACAACGACCGAAACATTGGTATAATAGCAATGAAGATGAGGACATTAGTCTTAATTTTATTTTCATTTTTTTTAAAAATAATATGTTGTTGAAAATGTTCAGCATTATAACTAAATTGTTTATAACTGGAATGATGTTTCAAGGACTTCATCCTTTACACCCCCCCTTTTTTTTTTGACACCGGAAGCCAATGTCCCTGCCCCAGGCTGAACTTTTCCCCATCGTACTAAAAGGGAGATGGTCAGTGTCAGTCCCCGATGTCTGAGGTGTTCCAAAAGTGATGTTGCAGGAGCTGGATAATTTATGTTGCTAAACTTATATACGCGTTGGATTTTCGATTTAAACGCAGTCTTGGTGTCTGTCCCATTTAGCTGGGTGCGTGGGGGTGGGGGGAATACTCACCGGATGTTTCTGCCTTTATTTTAACGAAATAATCAGATATAAAATATTGGCCAAAGTTTAACGTTCGTGCTTGCCAAAACACACACACACAAAAAAAAACTTTGTTTCAAAAGGGACGGTTTTTCCCATGACACCGCTGTTACGTTAAACTATCGAACCTCCCTCGACAATGTTTATTTACAAGGTTATACAGTTATGTGAACCAAGTACAATGCTATATTTATTATTTATCCTTGATAAAGTTTTACTAGAAATAAATTTGAAAATTTTTTTTTTTTTTCAAAAATTCATAAAAAATACAAAACTGTCAAAATATATAAACCAACTACAATTTATTATTTACCATTTTATAAATTACTACAAAAACTAGTCTTTTATTCAATCTAATAAATAGTGTTCAAACATCTTTGTTGCTAATTCCCAAGAATAAAGAAGAAACGGTATTTCAAAAGCTCGTTTTTATTTTAAACTGCTGTTACTGCATACACTCAGCAATACTTACCTGCAAGACTATAAAAAATGTGTAAACCAATTACAATGCGATATTATTAATTATCATTTGATAAAGGTTTTTTTAGTTATTTTATAAAGAAAGAAATTTGAAAAGCAATCGTTCTTTCTATCCCCCCAAATTATAAAAATTTACAAATTATCAAAACATGAGAACCAACTACAACGCCGTATATATTATTTGCCGTTTTATAAATAACTATGAAAATAAGTTGTTTTTTTTTTTGTTTTTTTTATTCATAACTTTATTAAAAATATCTGAATGAATTTAAAATAATATAATTAAGAAAATAAATTTATTTAAAAAAGAAATTTTAAATAAAGATAGTTTTTCCAGACATTATTGTTGCAGCATACCTACGGACGATAATGGGTATGCCCCCATTTGCATAAATACAGTAGTAAATACTGTATGTTGGTCTTCAGTCGGAGATTCGTCTCTAGCTGTGCTAGTCAAACTCTCTGCCTCCGGACAGAGAGAATCCCCAGACGAGGCGATGTCAAAGGGTAGTGTCTCGTCTCGGGGAAACTACCCGAATCCGTTTTATACGGGGTTTACGGCGAATTTTTGGCTACTACTTGTACGCGCCGCTGGCGAATCTTATATGTGATGTTCTTGTCCTAAGTATTATCGTTCATTACTAACCTTCGTTTGATTATTCTATTCAGTAACCTTCCCTACGTTACAACAATTATATATTTCTTAAATTATTTTATATCCTAGGTTACGTATTATAATTTTCCACTTTTCTTTATAATCGTCATCTAGAATCGGCTAAAATCGAATCGGTTCGAAATCGTTATTATTTACCATTGGTAAGTGATTAACATGGCGTTCTCGTTGGTTCGTATATTATTATGATGTTGTAAATACATGGTGGAACAGAAATACCTTCCAGAAATATCTCCCACATTAGCGAGATAAATACACCGTTGCCATTAATATCTTACTATTATGTCGGAGGTAATTCGGCCGCACCCCCTATAAAAATTATTCCTCTAATCTAATGAAGTGTTTAATATTCTTGTTGTCTTTGCTCAATAACAAAGAATGTATATAAATTCAATTTCATGTTTGTGTTTTATTAAAATTCTAATAATTGTTGTTTAAAGTAGTAGACGTTGCTGGGTGAGTCGTGGTAGTGTACAGCCATAACGGTGTCAAGGTAAAACCATTCCTCTGACACTTTTTTTTTTGTGGGCACGGAAGTTTGCCAAATAATGTTTACAGATTATTTGGTAATTTTTAGCTATATTTCTGAGAGAACAGTAACGTTAAATATAATTTTCATCATAGAGCTTTCTTTATTATTCATGATTGAAACCATCTTTACAGGCTAAAGTTGAACTTGCTATCATTTAACACAGATTTCTTTCTCTCACTCTTGAGGTTTTTTTTTTTTCGATACCTGAATCCATATTTTACGCATGTACTCTGCTTTAATATATATCCCCACCACTAGCGACAGTTAATTTGACGATCTTTCATATATTTTGCACTTAGAAGTCCGTGTTTTCTGGATTTTAACATTTTCCCTGAAATTGTCACTTTACAAAATTATAGTTTATGATTATAGTTTAAATTTCTGCTTTCCATCCGTATGGCTAATGCTAACCTCCAGAAGACTGACTCGTTGCGCTAACGTTCCCGGCTGACATGAAGTTCATAGACTCTATTGAATCCATTGCTTGTTCAGTTGCTAAGAAAATTGGTTTACTGTGTCGTGCTATATAATTTTTCTTTCTGGAATCTATCTTACATATCTATAAGTCTACCATTTGTCCATGCTTAGAATATTGGTGCCATATATAGTGTGGTGCTCCTGTTGTATATTTAAAGATCCTTGAGGAGAATCTGCAATATTATTGGTCCTGATCTGGTGTCTCGGCTTCAGTCACTTTCCTACCGCCGTAAAATTGCTTCCCTGTGCTTTTTCTATAAATACTTTCATGATAGTTGTTCGGATGAACCCTTCGCTATGATACCTAGACTTTATCAATTTAAACGCAGTACTAGATTGGCGGCGAGGTCTCATCAATTCACAATTGGAATGGCTAGACGTAACCGTAAGTTCTATGTTAATAGCTTCCTTTTTCGCCCTTTGCGGGAAGGGTGATTTTTGAAGCTTAGCTTCGATATGGCACAAGGCCGAAAGTATGGGGCACCTAGTGAGGATCGAACTCACTAATCAGTGAGACAAGCTTTCTAACTATTACACCACATCAAGGTGCCCACACCAGGTGGTATGCGTTACAACTCATTCACTCTTGGAAATTAAGGATATTATTATTTGTGGTTTGTGGAAATATAGACAGATATAATTAGATGCTAAAGGTTTAGGGCCCCGAACGAGGAGAAACTTAGAAAATAACATGATTTTTTTTTTGTCAACTTTTGAGAAATGGGGATAGGCCGTGAAATCTGTAGCATTTGACCATCTTTAAAATTCTATACCGATTTTTATTTTTATATATATATATTATATATATATATATATATATATATATATATATATATATATATATATATATATATATATATATATATATATATATATATATAAAATGGGGCACTTCGAGGCAGTGTAATGGTTAGCAAGCTTCTCTTGCTAAAACAATTATGACTGAATAGTGAGTTCAATCCTCACTGGGTGCCCTATACATTCGGCCTTGTGCCACATCAAAGCTAGGAAAATTACTATATATATATTATGTATAATATATTATCTATTTTATATATATTATATATATGTACAATATATATTATATAAAGCTTGATTTTTACATCTATTTTGCTTCAGCCTTTGTTCCGCATCATGATTGGCAAATTTTCAGGGCAAATGTTCTGCTTTCATTAATTCCACAAGAGTTTATGCCTTCACAGATAAGACCCCCGCCATGCCACGCACTCAGGGTCTTAGGCACTCCCTGCATTTCCCTTCCTATTCCATTGGTAAGAAGGAAATTCCATTCTTCCCACCAGAACTGTGGAATAAACTCCCGAGAGGATGCTTTCCTCATCACTACGATCTTAAACTATTCAATTGTAGAGTCAACCGTTATCTACTTTTCATATCCTCATAATCTGCACTTCTTTTCGTTACATCCTCACAGCAAACTCATTTTGTAACTATCTACTTTGAGCGCCTCTTAGGCCTTGTAGTGAGTGAACAACATTATAAAAAATAAATTTAAAAAATTTATTTTTTATTTCCCCCGATCTCCGAAAACCACCGTGTGACTAATTTTGATATTACACAAATTTTATTGTCAATTATGTTTAATTTGAAGCAAGTATTTCTTTCATCTTAATTTCAGTTGCTTTTTATTGCAATCCCTACGTAACCATTCCAGGGTATTTCTATTTAATGTTTGTTTAAACTGAGTGGTATTGATACCGTTCAAGTTCAGCAGTTTTATTCATCCACTACTAAAAATTCGTCTGTAATGGACAGAAGAATTATGATTTTTTTTAAAGCTAATGTCTGTTTCATAACAGCCTGCAGTGTGAAAAAAACCACCAGTTTTTAGAACTCTGTTTGCATTGTGCTTTTTTTTTTAAACACTTAAGTAATGAAATATCATCTCTGTTAACCAACGCTTTGATATCACGTTTGGATTGTTGTTTATTCAATTTTAGTTACAAGACAAAATTTTAACTCACTATGCCCGAGGGAATCTTTAAGGTGCATTGTGATTAATTATTACAAGTTAGGGTAATCAAAATTTAGAACGCCGTTTCTTGTTACAGAAATCTTGAAAAAAAGGCTAAAGAAAGAAAACTTGGAAATCAAAGAATTTCGATTTCTTGTCCAATCAAAAGACATATTTTTTTGTTCTGAATCTCGCGTTTGTATTGTTTCACTTCGAAGAATTACTGCTAAATGAACAATCCGAAGTTTACTTCAGATGAAAGTGTTTACTTTAAAAACAGTAAAATCAAACCCCAAAATCTAAAACGGAGGACATCAAATATTGACTGATCTTGAAAATTAAAATCAAAGGATGGCACTGATGAAAAATGAGCAAGAATTTCTTATTTGGGATAACACGAAGAGAACAATCAAAGAATGGAACATGATTTTATGAAAGATTTCAAAGTTGACATTTGCAATACTGATTCGCGAAGCCAAGTTATTAAAAATGATGAAATGGAAAGGAAAAACAATTTCCAGGTTTTATCAAATATCAAGTGTAAATTGTGCTGCATTAAAATGTCAGAATTGTTGGGGTCAAGGCTACATTCACAGAACAGATCTTGGACATTGAAGTCACTAGCCGTAGCTTGAACTATTAGTACACTGGCACTCATTCTACAACAGGCGCTTAAGATTTGAAAGTTCGATTTGTAACTTGATGGAATCTACTTATAATACAGGTAAATTAAAGTCAACATTGGACGAAATTCATCATCGATAACATTTTTTGTTTGGAATCAATGGCTTGAATTTGAAACCGGCGTTAACAACGTAATCGGTCACAAAATTAAACAAGGATTTGGGAAATGAATACGATTTTATTCAATTCAACGAAAAGTAGAAAAATTAAAACAAGTTTTACTTTCTGATGAATTTAAAGCAGAATTGCGTGTTTTAATCTGCTTGGACGAAACGAAGATGGACGTTACGTATTTTTTATCTGTTTTGTTTTGGGTTCAATGTTATATTCATTTTTATAAAAAAAAACCCCACAAAAAACAAGTTGCATTGTATCGACGTTATGTTTTCTTATACTAGGATTATTTGCTTATTTGTTCTTTTTTTTTTTTTTTTTCATTTCTTAAAAATGACTGCGAATTATTTTTTTTTCTTTCTTTTATTGTTAAATCTTAAAATACTTTTAGGTAAATATCCAACACAGTTCTCCACAAGCATGCAAGTGTTTAAAATAACAATTGCAACAACATTTATATACTCTTAGTGTTTTTCATTTTGGGTGGTAGTCATAATTTTGTCCCCAAATTATCTACGTTCATTGGAAACTAATACTTAATGTTACACACACACGCACGCACAAACGTATGTGTGTGTGTGTGTGTGTAGATATGGTAGGCCAATGAAAGAAATTCGTAAGACAATAAATACTTATTGTATATTATTGGGCCTTTTAGATCAAATGGAAGCACAATGAGAAAAGATGTTAAAAATCGGAATTTTCGGACACGTCTGTATCCTTTTTCAACGAGACATAAAATGAAGTTAGATTTTATGAGGGGAATTTTTTCCGCAAATCTTATATTACTGATTATATTACTACTATTTTGAACTCGTTGTTGATTCGATTAAGGTTGTGGAGGGTTTGTAGATGCTTTTGTAAAAACCGTATTTATTAAGTATGTTTAAATTCCATTTAAAACCTGGAATCATACTCTCCACTATCATTATATATATATATATATATATATATATATAGATATATATATATATATATATATATCAATTCACCCCAAGCAAGACGATAATGCCACTAAGATGCAAGTGATTACTGGGTGTGAAAAGAATTAGAAGGAACTGGAAAACCCAATTCTAAACAAGAAACAAGAGCTAAACCTCTACTCTTGTTCAAAAGGTCGTGGCGGATTACGCCATATATATATATATATATATATATATATATATGGCTGGTGCAACCTAGAAAGGTTGCGACAAATATTATGAACGGTACTTGCTGTTTTCAATTCTTGTGTGTACCGCATTCATCTCGATACAGGCATACAAAGCAGTTGAGAAATTTACATTAAAAAAACTTCTATCGCTTTAATACGTTCCTTTCAAGTATTTAAGTTCATATATATATATATATATATATATATATATATATATATATATATATATATATACCCAAATATAGCATTGGTGTATACAGAATAAATTCCAATAACCCAAAAAATACTATTCTTAAAAGAGTGCTCAGTACAGAGTAGAGCAAATGTAATTTATTCTAAAATTATAACATAAAAATATGTTATAAAATCACTACAAAACTAGCCATTTTGTTTCAACATTTCTGATGTCTTATCAAGTGATAGTGTTGAATGCAAAAATGTGATTTTATAACATATTTATGCTATAATTTTCGAATAAATCATATATATATATATATATATATATATATATATATATATATATATATATATATATATTTTAAATTTTATAACATAAAAACATGTTATAAAAATCACTACAAAAATAGCCATTTTGTTTCAACACTCCTGGTGTCTTATCATATATATATATATATATATATATATATACACATTACTTCAAACAAAGATCTCATCTTATCCAATATGGCGAAATGTAAAAGGAATTATTTCT